>JAYGXS010000027.1:45556-95086 GCA_036362985.1 Ligula intestinalis
TGTCCTGAATATAGAAAACTAGTTATAGCTCTCTTAAACATAGGGTAGCTTTGCTGGGTTTTAATAATTTTTGGCAGCTGATTCCAGATTGATATGGCGTTTACTGAAAAGAATTGCCGGTACTTAACTGAACAGGCCATAGGAAGAAATAAAAATGCGTCTCGATGACTGGCGCGTCGAGAATGCCCAAGCTGCCTAATTGTACTAATAGAATTAAAGGTTTGACCCTTCAAAAGTTTAAACAGTAAAAATAGACCCTTTTGCAATCTACGAAGCCACAGGGGATCCAGCTTTATAAGTTCGCACCTTTGTTGGTAGGTTAAGTTACGGTATTCTGTAGTGAAAACTCTTCTAGTGAAGAAGTGCTGCACCGATTCTATTTTCTTCCGTTCACTAGTGCGCAGAAGACTGAATAGGGGCGAGCAGCATTCAAGACTAGGTCTTACGCACATATTATAAAGTCTAGTTCTAACCTAAATGGTCTTTCAATTTCTAAGGATAAATCCAGTAATTCGGCGTGATTTCGATACTATCAGGACACAGTGCTCTGAAAAATTGAGACTATTAGATTAGGATATGCCCAACTCCTTGATAACTCCTGGGACATTTAGTTCGTGGCCGTCAATGCTTAATTCCGGTTGATGATCGTCGCCAACAACCATAACGGAACATTTTTGCCATGAAAGGAGTCACAAGACCGTTTCTGGAGAAAGCCATGTTGAGCTTTATTGAGCAGGATGTTCTCTGGCAAGTGACGCATCATCTTTTCTTTGATCAAGGTCTCCAAGAGCTTCGAGGCTGCGGGAAATGTATTTATTGGCCTTAAGTTGTCGAATAACGTCGATCGGCCATGCTTACGAATAGGCATTAAGTGTGATTCCTTCCACAACGAAGGAAAGATTTCGCTCTCAAGGGCAATTTTAAATACCTTACAAAGAATAGACGGAAAGATATCATTCGCTTCAGCTTTTAGAAGTCTAACTGGGACGCCATCTGGTCCTGGACTATAGGAATGATGATAACGACAAATGGCTAAAGTCATGTCCCGGAGGGTAAAACTTATCGTTTCGAGTACGGCACCCGTCCAAGCCCGGATTGCCGGAGGTGCAGCAAACAAGCTTTCACTAAACGTTTTGGATAGGAACGCATTGAAGATATCGACGGTCAATTTAGCGTCAGCTATGGGGTTTCCTAAGGCGTCTTGAAGTATTGGGTGTTGCATTTTCCTCTGCACTTTTATTGTACGCGAAAAGAGTTTCGCAACATTAAGGGAAGAATTTTCAGCGAAGTGGGCCTCATCGGCTATCTGCTTTTCTTCGGAGAGCTTCTTAGCCTGCTCAAAGATCAGTGTGATCAAGGGCAGAACGAAAGTTTCGTTCTGCCGATGCAAACGAAGAGAGAGTTAACGCAGCCTACGACGGAAAGACAGAGGAAGATACACTTCATCCTTGACATGAATTACTTTCTTACATGGGGCAATGTGAAGGATGAGTGGATCCAGCACTTTTTACAGTGCATCGGTACAAACATTTACATACAAATATTGGAAAAATTAAGACCAGTCGAGAGTGCTTTGATGTGCCAGTAGGTCCGCCGTGTTTGCTGATCGCAAGTCATGATCAAGACTATACTTTTGGAAAAATGTTTCATCCGCCTCCAGTTCGATTTCACTAACAACTGTAAGATGGTCTGAACTCCCAAGTGCGTCGAAGGATGACACTGAAAGTGGTGAGCTTCCCCTAAAAAAAATTAGTCGAGTATGTTTGCTCCTCGAGTGGAAAAATCGACAACCTGATCCCACACGCCGATATCTACTGCCTCAAGCAAGTTCTCGAACTTTTTATGACCGGATGGTGGAAATCTTTGCACGTCAGGAAAATTTAAATCGCCTGCAATCAAGCCATACTTAAGATTCAAGTCAGCTGCGGCATAATAATGCCTATGTGAGACAAAGATCGTAGTCCGAATTGGCATAAGGTGGGCGATAAACATAGCCAAAAATTAAGGAATATTTTCGGTCAGTCATCGACAGGCCAGTACATGACATGGGGAATAAAATTGGTCAATTAATTAGACCAATTGACCAATTTGATTCCCCATGTCATGTACTGGCCTGACAATGAATGACTGAAAACGATCGTTTGTCAGCACGACTTTTCAATCGTAGAAATGAGAATTTTCACTGAACTAAGGAGTATTTGTTTTTTAGAACAACTCGTAGCCAACAGCTCTCCTCCACCGCTGTGAATTGTGGATAGTCCAACGGGAGAAATGCAAGTGGCTGCTTTATATGTATGCAGATTCCTCTGCCACGGCCATTTTTTCGATCGTTTCGAACGCATGCATAGCCTAGAACAGAGAGTTGACAGTCAGCTACACAGGCCGATGCCCATGTCTCAGTAACCATAGCAATGTCTGGGCGGTTGACGAAAACCAGAGTCTGGAGCAGAGGCATTTTGGTAATCAGTGACCTGGCATTTAAAACGATCAATTTAAGAGGGTGTGTCTTAGGTTTCGGTGGCGGGAAAGCCATGCCGTCACTGTTACCGGCTTCGACCAGAGAGATGTCCTTTTGACTTTATCTTTTTGTCCCTCTCTTATTTTGAGATTTTTCTCGCCATTGGTTCTCCGTTTCGCCAGCTCTATTATTCGCTGTCTCCTCTTTCTCCGATCTTTCAACTTTTTATCCGGCTGAAAAAGCTTGCGAATGCAGACTTCGTAAGGATGGTTTCCGCTCTAGCAAGAGTTTCGCCTGTGCTTCAGTTTCTGAACTAACTTTAAGAGGTTGTGGCCGAAAAATTGATTCTGGAGCTGTTTGAGCCTTCCCTATTCGAAATGCCTTAAGAATGCGGAAAAACTCACCTGGTTTTAGCAACGGTTTGGCGTAAACTTGCATAAGACCCACGTCATGGTCAATTCGTTCTTGTGCAATTGATGTCTCTGATTCTGAGGCATCCTTTACAACTAGTTTCTGCTTGCGATTCAATGGGGCAAATGTGGCAAGCTCACGTGTTTCGGCCGAGGGAGCACTTGTATCAGGTTAACTCGGTTTTGATGTCCTGGCTATTGGGTAAGCTAAGTGCAAACCCATGAACCGTTTGGCTTTCTTAGGCTTATGCCTCTTTTGAGTTATGATCTTGTCAAACTATTGGTCATCGCTTTCTTGTGCAGAGTCGAGCAACGATGTGGTGCTAGGATGCAAATCCCGATAATTGCTAGATCGCTTAAGCCAAGCGACGATGGTGAAGCCCGTGAGCTTGACATATGATCCGATATGCAGGTTTCAGTTGTGTCGTCAGACATGTCCAAATTCAAGTCCATATCAGAGTTAACTCGTTCTTGTGTAATTGTTGACGCTATCTCTGGAGCTCCTTTTACAACTATATTCTGCTTGTGACTCACTGGTGCATCTGTTGCGACCTCACGATTTACAACCAAGTGGGCATCTGTATGCAGTACTTTAGGTTCGATGGGTCCTGATGTGCCGGTTTTTGGGTTAGCTGACTGCACACCCTTGGTCATCGCTTTCTAGTGCAGCATCGAGCAACGATGTGACGCTAGGACGCAAATTCAGATCCTTTCTAGTGCTGCCTGAACTCAGCTTCTCCCACCCGACGTTTTTCTTCAGCAGGATTTTTTGCCCGCGTAGCGAAAGAAATCGTCATTGCTCAAAGTATAACTCCACAGGAGATGTGAACTCTGCAAGAGCAGCCTTCGAATTCTGAACGGGGAGATCGTATATGTCCCGAGGTCACTCCTCTGGAGAAAGCCGATAACACTAACAGCCTAGTCGAGGTTGACAACAGTCCGTCTACATCAGCTCCAACAGCTCCCTGCATGCAATCTCACGCAAGAGGCAAACGCCTGCATAACGTGGTGACTAAGTCTAAATTGAGCTTTCTTCACACTAATGCCCAAATTCTTCCCTCAAAAAGTTCAAGGTGCGCAACTTATCTTTCAAAGCGAAGTGAAATAAATATTTTTATCAGATTCCATCGTTACTTGCTTAATTTACTAGCTTAATCGTTGTTATTTTTTGTATATCTTACCCTTTAACAACTGCACATACCGGTAGTTCTCTTTTTTACCGATAGGTCAAAATATACATTTTTTACTGTTTCACCGACATAGCCTCATTCTAGTTCCGGTAGATTCACGTAAAAAGCAAGTAATCTATTGCGTGAATACTGAATAATATCTAAAAATTAGGTAATATATCAATTTCCAGCAAGAAATAGTTTGTATCACTCGACATACTATTAGAGATAATTTTCACCCTGCGCAGCCTCTTCGGTAATTCAATCTTTCTGTCGTAATTTCGTGCATAAATTTACTGAAAACATATCTTATCACTCACCTTCTATTAAATATGATACCCAAGCCACAACTGAGACGTAAATTAACCCGGAATATCAATTCTTTTTACGATAAACCCATCTTAAGCATGAAGAAACTTGATCTTGATGCTTTGGACAACTTTAGTAAGCTTTATAACCAATATGCTTGTCTGTTTACGGTCCTTAGTGCCATCTTTGATGGAAAGGTATCTACGCTCACTTCTCACCAATGTGAGAAACTAAAGCCTTTCGTCAATACGGTGTCTACTTAGACGCCTGATCGGCAAAAAAGGAATTTTAATTTTCTTTTGAGAAATGCTACCAAAGATAAACAACCTATTGATGTTTCTGTTCAGTTTCTTTACTCTTGAGGCTTTAATTTTAAAGTTGCAGAAGCTAAAAGACTCTCATCCCGAAGCAAAACCCGCCAATTCTCGTAAAACCTTTTTCAGCGATAGAAGTAGACCTTATATTCTCTCAGCATCAGCGATCAACCAACTATTGAAAGGATAATAAACTTTACGTTTGCAGGGATAAAATGCCAATGGAGCGTCGGGTTTTATCTAAAGTAACTAATGAAAACACTGGCTCCGGTTCAACAAAATCAACAGTTGTCTCTGAGGCATTACCAGATATCCGGGGTGGAGGATTAGCGTGTGCATTGACCTTATCAGAACTAGAAAACCAGACTTATGAACAGTAGGCGGAGTAATCATTGGTCTATTTGACTGGAGAGCCGCATTTCTTCGCTCCGGTGGTGTAAGATATTGGCAGAGGAAACTTTTAGTCATTTCCAACTATCGAGAAATGTGACCTCGTTGTGCAAAGCTTAAGTCCACTTCCATCGGTGAAACCAATTTAACTATTATGGGCGGATTCTTGCTACGCGATTGGAAGCACTTTGCTTCCGCAATTGTGTAGTTTAACCCGCCCGAACATAGAAAATCTCTTGCAGTATCAAAGGGCGACTAAGTGTGGAGGCGTTTTTAGGTATAGTTATAGTTACGCTTTATTCGATCAAAAGTTTCCGTGGTTATTAGATGGACGACTTGGGAATGTATATCGGATAACTGACCTTCAAAAAGGTTCCCTAGTATTGACAAAACATATGATAGCTTCAGCATAAAGTCAAGGTCAAGGTCAAGGCCCGCAACTTATCTTTCAAAGCTAAGTGAAATCGATATTTTTATCAGATTTCTTCATTACTTGCTGAAGTTACTAGCTTAATTGTTGTTATTTATTTGTATATCTAACCCTTTAGCAACTGAACATACCGGCAGTTGTCTTTTTTAACCAATAGGTCAAAATATATATTTTTATACTGTTTCACAGCCATAACCTCATTCTAGTTCCGGTAGATTTACGTAAAAAGCAAGAAATATATTGCCTTAATACTGAATAATATCTAAAAATTAGGTAATATATCAATTTCCAGCAACAAATAGTTTGTAATACTCGATATACTATTTGAGATAATTTTCAACGTGCGTAGCCTCTTCGGCAATTTAAATTTTCTGTCGACATTTTGTGCATAACTTTGCTCAGAACATATCCTATCACACACTTCCTATTCAATATGATACCCAAACCACAAATGAGACGTAACTTAACTCGTAATACCAATCCTACTCACGATAAACCCATCTTAGGCATGAAGAAACTTGATCTTGATGCTTTAGACAACTTTAATAAAATTTATCACTAATATGCTTGTCTGTTTACGGTCCTTGGTTCCATCTTTGATGGAAAGGTATCTACGCTCACTTCTCAGCGATGTGAGAAACTGGAGCCTTTCGTCAATATGGTGTCTACTGAGACCCGTGATCAGCAAAAAAGGAATTTTAATTTTCTTTTGAAAACTGGTTCAAAAGATAAACAACACATAGATGTTGCTGTTCACTTTCTTTACTCTTGAGGCTTTAATTTTAAAGTTGCAGAAGCTAAAAGACTCTCACCCCGAAGTAAAAACCCGCCAATTCTCGTAAAAGCTTTTTCGGCGATAGAAGTAGACCTTATATTCTCTCAGCATCAGCAATCAACCAACTATTGAAAGGATAATAAACTTTACGTATGCAGGGATAAAACGCCAATGGAGCGTCGGGTTTTATCTAAAGTAGCTAATGAGAACACTGGCTCCGGTTCAACAAAATCAACAGTTGTCTCTGAGGCAGGCCCTCCCGCTCAGCTAAGCCCATATCCTTCTGCATCAATGTCAGTTTCCCCTGATACTTCTCCCATTCACCTTACTCGTGATTCGAGTGAGATTATAGCCTCGTCAAGTCGTTTTCCTTCTAAGCAAACCACGTCTGTGATAGCTTTAAATTCCGATAAGCCTATTAACGCCCCTAGTAAATCTACGTCAGCTTTCAAATTCGGCAATATGATTACCGAAAATAACTCAGTATCTAACAAAGACCCAACCGCTCAAGCTAGCGCTTTTCCTATCCCCAAACCTCATCAACATCCCAAAATAATTCTGCCAGTTAATAAAATTAGTCGTTCTTCAAAACCAGTCATGCAATTTTCGAAGGCAAATTTTCCGTCTTATTTTGATATAATGCCTCAAAATCCTATATTGATGCCCCCACCTGATTTTCCCATGCCACACTTCAGCCGCCCTTTCTATGGAGCCTCCTCTAATATGCCTTTCTACAATATGCACAGTTCATTTGATAATAATTACTTGACAAACTCTAGACCAGGGCCAGTTTGCGTTCCGCCTTTTGTTTCTCCCATGCCGTTTCCCTTTCCGCCACCAAGTTTTCTCTTTTTAAAAAATACTGACGAGCGTAACCTGCATTTGAAGGATACGCTCAGTATAGTCTCACTCAATGCGAAATTAGTTGTCAATAAGATGACAGAACTTAAAACAGTAGCATTTGAGCTTGATCCAGATGTGCTCTCTGTCACTGAATCTTAGACACACTCTCTTATTTCTGACTCGACACTGGCCATAGCTAATTATAATTTGTACCAACAAGACCACATTGAAAAGCGCGGCGGTGGTTTCATTCTTTATATTAAATCATCCTTGGTACATTTCCCGTATCACCTGAGCATTTCGTCATTTTCTGGAAATTTTTGTCTTATTTTAGTCATCCTGCCACACAATAAAAAAGCGATAATTGGGTGTGTCTACAATCCCCCCCCCCTGTAACTCAAGTAATGTAATGCAGCTGTGGGAAATGTTTGAAAAAGTTGCAGAGACTCAATTCGATGTCAGAATAATTGTAGGTGATTTTAATCTGCCAGACATTGACTGGCATGCAAAAACCTGTCCAGCAAGATTTCAGAAATTAGTTGACACTATTAACTTTTCAAACATGTCACAACTGGTCAGTTCAGTGACCAGAAATGACAACATATTAGATTTAATTTTTACAAATGATGTCCAACCTCTTTTTATGAATTTTCATCGTTATATTTTTACAAGTGACCATGCCTTAATTCACTGTTGTTTTCCAGTCTATCTTTCTAAAAGCCCGATGTAAAATGCAATAACCTCGACTTTGGTAACGTGAACCATGAATTAGTGAAAGATTTCGTAAGTAGCCTAGATTGTCATAGCATATTTTCAACAAACGATCCCTACTTCTCCCAGAAGCTATTGCAACACCTTACAGAAAATATTCAGGCTCTTACCCACTTAAGATTTTTAAATCAAATTCAGCTTCTTCTACGCTGCCACATTTTCTCCAAAATATACTTAAGAAATTACACAAACAACTTAAGGATACTTCTAATAGCTCTTTATCAGTTCACTTAAGAATAGCGCAAATATTTGAATCAGCGCTTAAAATAAGGCTTGCCCGAGATAGGCGTAGAGAGGCCACAGCATTAAGTGATGCGAATTCTTCCAGACCTGTTGCTCAAGGCTTCCACCTTCGACCGTCGGCTAAGCTTCAAAAAGCCATTCAACCCTTACTCAATGGCAACAATTATTTTGTTACAGAGGATTTGGAGAAAGCAGCATTGCTCAATTTATTTTTTGCCAAGTTCTTTACCATCGAAACTAGCCCCACTCCCGTAATCCCCCTGCTGTGTGATTCAAATCTCAGTACCCTTTATTTCTCACCCGCTTGTATTCAAAAAGCAATAAGTCGGCTTAAAAATTCACATTCGTTTGGAACTGATAACATTCGAAACTCACCCAACAAACAATTAAGAAATTTCCCACCCCTTCCTTAGTAAGGTATTTTCAGTGTTTCTTGAGAACGGCGTTTTCCTGGACTGCTGGTAAACTTCGATTATAATTTCCGTATTTAAATCTGGTTCCCAATCAGATATTCACAATTATCGCAGTGTTCATAAAACGCCCTCTCTGGCTTAACACTTTGAAAAACTAATTGCCAAAAAATACAGATTTCTGCATAAACAATAACATTCTCAGCTCCTCAGAGCATGGCTTTTTACCGGACCGATCTTGTGAAACATGCCACATGTCTTTTCAAAATCTACTTACTTCTCTTCGTAATTTTCATCTATCTGTGGATGTAATCTATTTTGACCTGAGTAAAGCATTTTATAAATTTACTCACAAGAGGCTCTAAGCCAAACTGGAGGCTATAGGATTTCGTAGTCCTCTTACTGACTCATCATATTTTATCTTTCAAATCGACAAAGAAAGGTCTTATATGCAGAGGACTTAAAACTCGCATATGCCTTTAACAAAAATTCGATAAGTAGTGTGCATAGAACAATTGAATTCGACCTTCAAAAACTAAACAACTGGAGTGTTCAGTGGCAAATGCCGTTTTCACAACAAAATGTTGTCATATGATTTTTGGACCACTAAAACTTCCCCCCATAATGTTTAGTGGTCAAGAAATAAAAGAGCTTACATTTTCAAAAGATTTAGGTCTTAGCTATTCTAATACTCTAGACTTATCCCCACATGTTATACAAATCGCACCAAAAGCCAATCAACTATGTGGCTTCATAAGTAAAAATTTCACATTAATTACACTTAAGACTATACTTTACAAAATGTACGTTTTACTTATTCTAGATTACTGCTCAATATTTTTCAGTAACATCTCATCAGATGACAGACAGAAACTAGTAAAAGTCTAGCGAAGGTTTACCAGAGTGCGGTGTAAACGCGATGACGCCCGAGACTCCTATTCAATAATGTACCATAGATATGGTCTTAAACCCCTCTGGCAAAGGCAACTCCAAAATGGTTTAACTTTCCTATTTAAAGTGACACATAATCAGAACATCCTTAGCAATAATATGTTAACAAATCAAAATAGTTCCCGTCCCACTAGAAACAACCAGCATACAATTCATAACGCTAAAGCTAGGACGGCCCAGCGATCAAATTTCTACACCATAAGATATGCGATCATATGGAATGCCCTACCCAACGATATTCGCAAAAGCCACAGTTTAGGCGAATTTAGAAGAAAGACCAAGCAGTTCTTCTCAAATGACATGACGCATATATTTCTGAACAAAATAGGACACTTTGCTAACCAGTTCTTTGACGTCCAATTCGGACCAAAAGGGATCTAACAGTCCAGGAGAGTTTCCGCACATTTTGGAGAAAACTGGCCAATGCTGGAAGCTTTCCAGTCGACGGTTTCCAATGCTGCTCAAATCAAAGCTCAAGCAAAATTGTGCCTTGCCTCCTTTTCCAATCCTTAAAAATAAAAACAAAAAACAAAAACTAAGAACAATTTATCTATTCCAATATTCCTCTACTAATATCTAAATGTTAATAAAAAATTATAATGAAAGAAAATAATTTTCTCTTCAATTATACTAAAATATATATTGTTTCCTCCTATAATGCTGCACGCTTTTTGGCCTCATGACCCAGCATGACCGTAGTAAGATTGAAAAGGTTCAGCGAGTTTTCACTCGTAAAATATTTTCTGTTTCTGGGTCTGGTATGTGTTATACAGATAGATGTCAATTAGCAAACAGTAAATTTCTTTGGATGAGAAGACTCGAAGCTGGTCTATGCTTTCTCTTTCGCGCTAACAATTGTCCTTATCTCCCACAAATTAACGCTCTCCTTCCAGTAGACCGACCTTAAACCACTCGTAACTCTTCCATGATAATTTTACCACTCCGTAGCTCCACATCTAACCGTTCTCGCTTTTTACCTCCAAATATGCTTATATTTGGAACAACCTTCCACTCGATATTAGGCTGTCTTTTACACTATCAATTTTTAAAGGCAAATTACATTAGCATTTAAATTTAGAGGAAATAAAGTCCTTACTCTCTGTTTCCTTTCCAAACACGCAAGTTGTAGATTTTTAAAAAATGTCCTCCTTGCATTTGAATCTCTTACCTGGATACTAAAATGGTTGCTAAATATGTTAAAATTTTCCTCTGCAGAGTCAAGCATCACTTCCAAGGGCTGCGAACTCTTCTCCATTTTTTGCAACCTTCGCTGTGGTCTTCGGGATTGGCTCTGGAATCTGGTGGGTCGCAACTCGATGATGTTGCCTTGACTTCTACTGCCTTCTCCTGTTGTCCCGGATGACCCCTTCTTAACTCAACGATATATTATTTCTTCCCATGACCATAAACGTCCCGAACCCTCAACATCAGGTCCCAAACTAACCACATCAAACCCTGCTACCTATCAAGGCAGTTTTTTCTCCTAAAGTTTTTTTGAACTCGGTGGCCCGCTGAACTCATCCACAAATCTAGGAGTTTTTTTACTGCTGACAATTATTTTATAAGAGTTCACTGCTTATCATCATTATTTTTATTTTCACGATAGCACTAAGTTTGTAACGACAGGGCCCCTTGGGCCTTAAATATACAAATTATCATTATTATCTGCCTTATCAAGACAGACTGACCGAACTTGATCTTTTCACTTTTAATTATAGGCAACTCCGTGGGGACCTCAAACAAACCTGCCGTATTGTTAGAGGCCGAGACTACGCCCTAGAATTCGATGATCTCTTCGAATTGGCTCAGACTGATCATCTGCGGGGTCATCCCTTTAAACTTCAGAGGAAACCAGCCCACATCGACGTCCGACGAGACGCCTTCTCTCAGAGGGGCATTGGATCTTGGAACGGACTCACGGAAGATGTGGTCCTCTCAGATACTGTTGAAATTCTTAAACACAGACTTGATTCTCATTTGCTGAGAAACTGTGGCAGATATAATGAACAAAGTGTCAGAAGCAGCACCTTGCAACTGGCACACACTTATCGCTGATGTTATGCCTACATTTGTACATTTATATTGTGTACTATTGTTACGGTGGACCAATTTACGGTGTTTGGTTATGAATAGAGAGCTCAAGGGCGAAAGCCTTCTTCCTTTAATAAAGTGACTGAAAGTGACTTAACTTTTGCGTCGAAGGTGGACTCCGAAACCAGCCTGAATATTTCGAGAAGCTTTTCATCACCTTCGGATGATGAGTTTTGAGGATTATTCATGCATCCGATAATCGCCTTTTGACGGGGATACAGGATAATGGATGCAAAGCAGTAATTTCCCGAGAATGACTCAGCATCTAGATCGAACGGGAAATGCTTAAAACTAGCTTTCATATAGAGAAGACAACCACCACCACGCTTACTAGTGCGGTCCTGACAATAGACATCCTATTCGTCTATAATGTGTAAAGTATCAGAAATTAGCGGATGGGTCCACGACACTGTAACGCACATAACATCTGGCTTCAGCGCAAATGCAACGGCTCTTAGTTAAGCCATCTTATTTATAACAGATCTTGCACGATGATATCTACTGTAGCCTGTGAAATCAAACTAGGGTTATTCTTATTTAGTAATACAAATTTGGAGGTGGGTAACTGACTTGGACGTTTGGAGAATATCCACCAACTGGATCAGGACATTGGCATTCGAAGGTTGAGGGGGGACAGCTAAGAGCTGCAGGTAGATAGTTCTGTGACATTGACGGGACATTGGGGTTAGTGCCGTGATGAGCTTGCTGCTAGTTACCGGGAAATTGAGAAATTAAAGACGAAAAATAGAGCCTGGTGGGCGAGGTAAGGTAACTATGAGGATTAAGCGGTGGAAATCCTGGCCTAGTATGATAATTGTGATAAGAAGGGTAACCTATATGTTTGTTATCTTCCTGTTGTTTAGGCTTTATTTGTGTTTGGGAAGGCTGCATGCTCACGGTTGAATTCTGGATCACACCATTTCGATGACCTGAATTGGGTGACTTAATAGAAGCTTTGAGAGGGCTCAGTTCGAGTATTGAAGCTGTTGATCTATCAGACGTAGAGAGCAGTTCAGCATTTCTAGGAGGGCTACCAGCATTTTTAGCTATTGCAACTGGGGAAGCATCTAAGTTGGAAGAAGATGGGTATGTCTGGCGACTTGAGGGGGAGGAGACAGTTGCAGTACTGGCGAGCAGTAACCCAGGCTTGCCAGGAGTAAGATAACATGGCTCCCTAGACTTTCTAGGGCTACGACCAGGAACTTGAGCCAGTTGTGGTAAATTTGCAACTTTATTAGAAGAACTCAATGCTTTTCTTCCCTACATTGGGGCGAGATCATGACAAAGGAAATACATTGCATTCCTCAGATATTTTGAAACAATCTCTTGCTGTTTAAAAATTGAGTCTATATCAATGGGTGAAAATAGCTTGACAAATATTGGTGGGTTGTTACTGCGAGATGCCAATCTAATAGCATATGCTATTTAATAAATAAATCCGCAGGAGTAGAGGAAACGCATGACAACTTCCTTTGGCCGAATGGATTTTGGAACGTTTTTCAGCATAAAGTTGTATGTCCTTTTTTGCCTATTCTGTGACTCGATTGCGCCCAAATTTACCAAAGTATCCAAGCGTCTGCATTCCTGGGATGAAAATGCAGAAATATTTTCGTCAACTAGGGTCCCAAGAATTGAGAGCACTGATCCGAATGTAAACGTAAAATCGTTAAAAATTTTCATTGCAGACAAATCTATTTGCTTTGCATTCAGATCTGGCTGAATACTGATGTCAGGCTGAAGACTGATATAAGTAGTGATGTTTGCTTTTCGCAGACACCGCTTGGGTCTGGAAGTCTGAGGCTTCCTACTGAATGAAACTGTCGCCTTCATACTTTTTCGAAGCAGCAAGTAGATTAACCACGAAAACAGTCAGGAATTCAGAATAAAATAACTGTTAAAGTCTATCTAAGTTGCTGAAATCAGGACAGATAGTTAACAAAATGCTAGGTACGCAAGCAGAGACCAAACCAAAAAAAGAAATGGAAGCCGATTTTTCAAACGTAAGTACTGGTACTTACGAATAATTTATATAAGAAAACGAAAGCATAATAGTCGTATCTTCTCTTAGACAAATCGATTTACATAAAACTGATGACTTAGCTGCAAATTCGAAACCAGCGCTCGACCTTGACCTTTATGTGTCTGCTCTGAAATAATATTCCCCTCAAAATTAGGCCGTCATCTAACTAGGTAGTTTTTAAAGTCAAATTACGTCAACACTTAACTTTGGAAGATATAAAGTCCTTGTTGTACGTCTCCTTCCCCATCACACAACTGTTGGACTTCAAAAAAGGTCTCCCGGTATATGAGGTGGTTATATTTATTTTTAATTGTTTTCCATATATGTATACTTCTTCCCCTAAAGAGTGATATTTTCAGCAGTTTTTCCTACACTTCTCTGTCCAGTCAGTATTGCCGTTCTCCATTCCCCGTTTTACAATCAAGATGATGGACTTCATGGTCTCAAGTCATGCCAATGGCTCATCACTGGACTCCGTAGTCCACGAGGTCGCACCTCCAGCGTTTCGTGGATAAACATAGTAAGTTGTATATTTCAGGCCCATTGGACCTCATCAATAAACTAAACATACGAAAACAGGAAGTTTTAGGAATAATTTGTTTAAAAAAAGAGTTTCGGTAGTCCATAGCTATGACACGAGTGTAACTATTTAGGAGCGAATTTGGTAGATTCGAAAAAATGCACGTAGCAATGGCATGCGGATAGTTAAATTCTAGGGCACACACAAACGGGCCACATCTTTATCCATATTTTCACCATGTATCCTGATACCGACTGCCTCTGTTAGTAAGGGGGCTTGAAAGCAAACTCAACCAAAGCTGAGTGTGGGGCAGAGCAATTGGTGTTAACGAAACATTACTGGTATAGACGGGTTCCCGTCACTACTCTCGGGTTCCGAAACCGGTGCGGCTTAATAAAATAAAGGGAAACAGCCGTTTATGATCGTGGCGGGCACTGCCGTATGATATCCAAAAGTCCGTCGAATCTACAAGATCATCGTTGGGGATGCCTGAGATGCGACCAAATAGAATGCCTTGATGATGGTTGATGGTCAGCGAAACGAGAACAGTCAAGACTGCATACGTTCATGTGACTTCCATCATTTGAATGACTGAGGGTATAGGAAGACGTCCTGATTGCAGGGGACACGAGTCAGAAAAAGGAAGTTTCAATAAGGAATCCTTAATTCCCGATGTTCCTTTCTTGGGGTCGTGGTGATCATAATCACTTGACCTCTGTCGTTCCCTCATCTTTTCCACCCCGTTGTCCGCGGTGTCCTCCGCAGGTCTTACCTTGATGATGGTTATTTATGAAGCCAGTTGGGCGGTGTTTTCAGTGTGAACGACAGTCTCTGCTGCTTTATGATTTCTCTAACGACAAGAAGCGTTTCCAACCCTCATACGTTTTCATCAAAAGTCCTGTCTTATTGCACTACAATCAATCCTATCAAGCAAGCTCCTTTATTCTGAAGAAGCAGTTTTTTCTCCTTCGCTTTGTTTTTTAAATTGGGGGTCCACCGAACTCTGCCCCTGCTTTAATGGTAGGAGTTTTTCATTGCTTCCTCTTTATTTCACCATGCGTTTCAGAGAATGTTGACTATTATTTTGAAATGCCGATATTTTGGTGAATAAGAATTTATCTGCCTACATTACTAAACGCTCCCACTGCCTATGTTGTTGCTTATGGGGGGGAGCATTTTATTTATTTTTCCACAGCACTTAGTTTGCAATGACGACACCCTCTGTCCCATTAATATAAAATTTGTTTATATATTTATAAAACTGATCGTTAGTGCGAGAAAGTTTTTTAAATTGTCCTTCACAGGGCTGTTGTAGTGATTGGTGAACGTCATCGACATGAAAAAGTACATAGTATGTAAAAAAATTATGGTCATTGTATAAATTGGGTGTTTAAGTGCGTGTAGGGGTTGCTTGGTCCATAGGCAATGCTTTGCGCAATCATTGCGCATCATCACTTTGATAAATGCCGAACAAATCACTGGAAATCCATACACTTGTGTCGTTAACAATTTCGGTAACAGAACACTCCAATTCAGGTTTGACTGCTTTACGGATACCAAGTATTAAAAGGGGAGATGTTCGCTCCAACATAAAGGGTACTCTTCATCTTGGATGAAAACTTTGGTTAAATGAAAGGAACTTTTACTTCAATCATTAAAGGCCAGGCGATACCTTTTCGTGCGTTTGCGGGAACACCCGACGAGATCGTAAAGGCAATTACAGGGGTAAGCTCATCGGTTGTCCGTTGTAACTATGATCAATTTACTTAGTTCCTATGGAAAGGGAAGAGATGAGACGCAGAATGGAAAGCAAAGAGAATTTTGCTGTTAGATGTGCACGCAACCGCAGGTCAGTGCCTCTCGTCTGAAGCGTAGTGAGCGTGAAAATCAGCACAAGCGTCTAGAGCGGACTTTGCGTGTATCAAAATGGAATTTGATGGGCCAGACCGAAGTTGACAGGTACACCTGTGATTACATACCCTAAAAGTTGACATTGGCGGCACTATGAAAGTATATTTGATATTGGAATGAAATTATCGTAATCTGCGCAGACAAAATGAACAAATAAGAGAAAGACGTGATCTCTGGAACGATAGCTTTATTCTGAGCTTTCGGCTCCACTCAAGAAGCCATCATCAGAGAAACTGAAAAAAAGCAAGCACTGGCTACGCGTAATTGGAGTTTGATATGGGGTGGCAATATTTTATTGGTCAATGTCCACGCTATTTCCATCCTTACGCTTTCTTATCATGTGTCTCCTACCCGCAGCCCTGGAGTTATGGCATGTGAACTTGATGTGGTAGCCTGTTTGCTTGTAGAGGAACTGGGTCCTGTTTTTGGTCTAGGGCATGGACGGCAAAATAATAGGGCGCTATATCCACACGACCGTTTACATAGTTAGGATCTGACACCCAGGCCTCCAGCAGTTCGCACACCGTCTTATTACTGACTTGTGCCATCATCTGTATATTCAAAAAGTCGAATTAGTGGCCTTGTTCCAGAGTGTGGGTAGCGAGCTGGGACAGTGGGTCGTCTCTCCGTGCTGCCCGTTTGTGCTACGTTATTCGCGAATTAAGTTTTCGTCCGGTTCGCCTGTATAATGGCAAGAACAGTCACAACATGGCACATGATAAACGACGCCAGACTGCTTGCATACGTCCAGTGGGTCTTTGCTTTGCATGACTCGTGCACAAATTGTATGTACCAGTTGATGAGAGATTCCCACGCATAGCTCTGCCGTGATATGCCCATTTGCTTCTGAAACGTTTTAATGCATGGCAGAGGGTGCCAGAGCGTTAAAGACTCCCTTTCTTTTGTTCTCTATGGGCGTGTACGAAGGCAGTGGCTGATGAAGCTGTTCGGCTATCCATCCCTAGTCATTTGGTCCAGCAGATGTCGTGGTCCTCACACTCGTCCCTCTGGTTCACTATGGTGTCTTGACCATCTGCAATAGTGCTCCAATACTGCGAAGTTTATGTGTCATTGGGTGGTTGCTATGAAAGCTAAGCACATAATTTTTGTTGGTCAGCTTTCCATAAAACGTGGTACAGAGTTCCCCTTGGGTTTGGACGTGACGAGGACAGCCAGGAACGTTAGTCTCCCAGCATTCTCTTCGTCTTTTGAAATGGTATGTTGGGGAAAATACGTTCAGCAAGTTTCTGAAGTCTGCAAACCAGCTCCGTTCAAAATTGTCATCCACATTTCGGCACCAGAATGCAGTCTCAAATTGGTCGAAATCGACATTTTCCAGCTCCTGTAAGGCCAGTTCTGCAATGAGGCTGGAAATTGGGGATCTGATGGGCGTCAATTTGGTCTGTTCGTACATTCAGCCATTCAATATGAATAATTTTTTTGGCAGGACATCAAGAGTTGCATGACATAGAGGTTCCCTCGATTCATCGTATTTATCTTCGAGTCGTTTGCGTAGGTCGTCTCGTGCCGGGACCGGGGAGGTAGATATATAGTGAAACGGCTTAAAAAGGTACCACGCTTCAGCCGGCCTGGTATTAAAGACGGAGAGACACCGCAAAATACTCAACGCAAGATGGTACTGGTGGTGGAAAACACAGGAACGACAACGGTGTGAAGACTAGTATATTCAAGGCTCTCAGTTAAATGCGGCTGGTTTTGCGGTTCTGCCATGACTATAAATGCGTTCAAGAAGTCGGATATCTGATCTTTATTGCGAAATTAAATCAAGCTGGTGTAGTTTTTGGGGTTAACACCTATAGAGGAAGTGTGAAGGGCCACGCGATTTGAATTTGGTGCGAATTTCAGGCTACAAGATAAGTCAAATATATTTGTTATCTGACATTCTTTCGACAATTATTTGTCGAAAACACGTTATTTTTTCATATATTTAGCATTTGAACATCCCTCACCTGATAAGTTTATAAGAAACAATGACTGACACGAAATTTATTTTTGATCACATCGATCTGTCAGCCCTCTTAAATTCAACGAACTTTATCGAAAAGTATGAACCTGTATTTATGATTCCTAATTCACTTCCGGACTCAAATTCATTTGAAAGCAACCTCACAAATTTACCTCAGATTGAATCTGTGTAGCATTTAGTATCATCAGAAGTTTCAGATAGATCAAAACGTGGCTTTAATGTAATCTACCGCAACTTTCCTCAAACGAGTAATCCAATTGTAGCAATACAAAAGTTTTTCAACAATGTGGGATAAGTATACGCATAGTGTCTATCAACAGACTAAATTCGCGTTCTATCCATATTTAAATGCACTCCCTAAATGACACTTAAACCTTTCTCTCAACGCATTATCCTTGCTCATTCACAAGACGACCACCGCACATTTAACCCTCTCAATATAACACAGACACACTCAAATCCCACCTTGCACAACACCATACCCTCCGATAGTTACACAATGCCATCAAATTCCATCACTCTTATCACCAATCTTTCCCACTTATGCACAATTCACCACAAAAAGTCCAACTCCACCATATTATCCACCAATCACACTATTTTCGCACACGAGCCCACAACACAATCAAACAAGTAATAGGAATCCTTTTATTCACAAGAGATTCCAGCTTTTGTACCAGACACCTTCAGTGTTGCTCTCATTAATTCTAGGTCGATAGTAAACAAAGTTCCACGAATAAGGACGTTTTTTGATGCATTCAATCCCGATAAAGTCTTTTTTAACAGAAACATGGGTAAACGAATCAACCTCGAATGCTTCACTTTTTATAGCAAACGACACCTTCTATAGAAAGGACCGTGCTTAAAAAACGAGGAGGAGGTTGTATGATCTATATTATACCTACCATAGAACAGAGTGGCTTTGAGTTTCTACAAGAGACTTTCAATGGCGAAGCGTGTTTCGCTATAATAGCATCCAAAACATTCGAAACATTCTAATTTGATGTTTGTTCACCCCTCCAGAATATAGTAATGATGATACGGGCCTTACAAATCTACTAGATATCATATCGAATATCCAAACAGAATATAAGATAATTACAGGATACTTAAACCGTTCAGAAATAAACTGGGCAGAACTATCAGCCCCATCCAGACAGGATAAATTATTATCATCAATTTTCTTTTATAACTGGATGCACATAATAAGTAAACCAACTAGAGGAACCAATATACTCGATGTTATTCTCACCAATCACTTATATATGCACTACGTCAGCTTAACCTTTGATAGTGATCATTAGACAATCAGTCAGTCAGTCAGTATATTTGAGGGAAAAATAGGCTTGCGCCTTTGAACTCCCTATTTGTCACATCAAAATCTCAAGAATTATAAACAATGTTAACAAGTTTTCAGTCAGGAAAATATAGACAGTCACATGGCGCATTGGTGTTTCAAGGTTAATTTGTCACATAGTTCACGTTGTGTTGTAGCATGTGTATATCAAGTTGGTGATTGAATATCTCCACAAATTGGGACATAACAATGGCCTCGGGAAGGTTATTCCACGGGTCCACGACACAATTAGAGAAAAAATTCTTCCGTACATCCAATCGTCCTTGGGGCACATACAGTTTGAAGGGATGCCCCTGGATATTAGTTGTAGTGGCGAGTTGGAAGAAGTCGTCACACATGAGAGCGCAGTCAAAGCCACGCACGATACGGAAGGTTTGTATCAAATCTCCGCGTAACTGCCTATAACTCAAAGGATAGAGATTAATGTTATTTAGGCGGATCTCATATGGTAGTGAACCTTGGCCTCTTACTAATTTTGTTGCTCGCCGCTGCACCCTCTCAAGTACGTTATAATCCTGCCGCATCCACGGTCTCCAGGCTTAAATCGCGTATTCAAGATGTGGCCTTATGAAGGTACCGAAGATTTTCGAGAAACAGTCTTCATCAAAAACCGTGAATGCCCGCTTGATGGCGTACAACATTGAAGTTGCAGTTTTAGCCGCCTTACAACATTGTGTAGAAGGTTTGAGATTGTCTGTCATCAAGATGCCGAGATCCTTCTGTATTTCTGTTTCTTGCAGAGGGATTCCGTTCAGATGGTAAGGTCGCGCATAAAGCACCGCATTTCGATTTCCCAGGCGCAGCAGAGTGCATTTGTTAGAATTGAAGGACAGCAGCCATCTATGCGACCACTCGTTTAATCGACAAAGATTTTCCTGGAAGTTATCTTCATCGGCAGCACACCTGATGACCCTCCATATTTTTACATCATCTGCAAACATGGCGCACTCGCAGTCCAATTCCTGTACACAATCATTAACGAACAAGAGAAAGAGGGTGGGTCCGAGTACTGAACCTTGAGGGACTCCACTCTCGATGACTGTCGGCCTTGATTGTTGTCGTCCTACACACACCGTTTGGGAACGACCAGATAGGAAATTCTCAATCCACGTAAGAAGTCTGCCTCCGATACCCATCTGTCTCAACTTATGCAGGAGAAGTTGGTGTGGAACACTGTCAAAGGCCTTCCGGAAATCAATCTAGGCTGCATGTACAATTTCTTTTGCATCAATTGCCCTTGTCCAGCTTTGCATCGTATAAAGCAAGTTTGTTACACATGACCTTCCCCTTCGGAATCCAAATTGCGCATTCGACAATATATTGTGAGTTTCACAATATATCATCAATTGCTTCTTGATGATCTTCTCCATTACTTTGCAGCATTTGGAGGTCAGACTCACGGGTCTGTAGTTATTCGCAGATGCACGACCACCGCTTTTGTAAAGCGGTGTAATATGCGCTAATTTCCAGTCCGGAGGAAGTATTCCAGTATCAAACGATTTCTGGCACACTAGTGAAAGGGGGTTAGCTAGCTCTCTAGCAAATTCCTTGAGCAATTTGGCAGGAATTTCATCAGGACCCGGAGATTTACATTCCTTCAAGCTTTTTAGTTCTTGAAAAATCGCATCTTCTTCAAACAAAATATCCCTAATATTTGGTGCTTCCACGACCTCGTCAACAGTTGCGACGAAGGGAGGTTCTATGGTGAAGACAGACCGAAAGAACTCAGCAAAATGTTCTGCTTTGTATTTACAGTCGGAGATTTCGTGACCATCATCAGTTTGCATAACAGGAATCGGGTTCCTGTTACGTGTGCTTTTCCGTAAATAACTGTATAGCAACTTTGGATTATTGACAGCTCGACGCAGTAGATCGCTCTCAAAGTCCCGTCGTGCTTTGAAAACCATTTTTTTACCTTGTTCCGCTGGATTTTGTACTGTTCAAAATCTTCGTTGCAGCTTGTGTTGCAAAATTTCTTCCAAAGCTTTCTTTTTTTATTGATCTCTCTTTTGATAGCTCTGTTCAGCCATGGAGGTCGGCTAGATACCTTGGGCACTGAAAGTGGACAATGACTGCGCATTAGCTGCAACAACCACTCCTTAAATGTATTCCAGTCCTCAGTGACATCCCCAGAGAAAAGAAGACCCCAGTCTATTTGTGATACCTCTACTCTCATTTGTGAGAAGTCACCTCGCCATATATTCGACCTTGGTTCGTCTGCTGTAGGGGGTAACGAGTAAATACCATAATCCCATAAAAGTACGGCATGATCACTTCGACCTAGTGGAGGTAGGCAGCATACCTCGTCTATAGTGTCGGGATGCTTCGTGAAGACTAGATCTAAACAACTTGCTTGTTGCCCTCCACGTGCTCTAGTTGAAACTAGGACGTGCTGTGTGAAAAGGGCCTCAAGTGTTATTTTTAGCAGATGGTGACCAAAGGTGTTTTTAGAACAATTTGCCCGCAAATTGTTCCAACATATGCTGGGCGCATTGAAGTCACCCATGAGTACAACATCAGGTCGACTTCCTATCTCCTTTATGCACCCCAGTAAATGCGCATCTGCATCACTGTTTGTCCGCGGTGGTCGGTAGACAGTCACGGCTTCCAGGGGCTGCGACCCCCGTGCCTTAATTGTCAGCCAAATAGCCTCTATACCATAGGTAATTCTTTCAGGTTTCTCGCACACACTTAATTCGTTCTTTACATACATAGCAACTCCTCCACCCTGGCGTTCCACTCGGTCTCGTCTAAATAGTTGGTATCCGCATAGCGCCACTTCTGAATCACTGATGCTTTGTGACAGCCAGGTTTCTGTAATTGCTATAACATCAGGGGACCCATCGGCTACCTGTATTTGAAGTTCATCAAACTTCGAGAATAAACTCTGGGCGTTAGTATATAGAAACTTCAGCCGGCGAGACTCTGCAGTGTCCAATGCGTTTGGGCGCGAGTTTGCCAGTACTACTGGACCGCAGCCGTCATCAGGATTGACTGCTTCCACAGCACTATGGTAGTTTTCTGTATTATTTGGTCCCTGAAAATGGCCAGATTGCTCTCTCCAGCTCTCTCTCTCCCCCGTAGTTCCGCCACCAATTCTCGGCGTTTCAGACGTTCTGCTGGAGAGTAGTGCGGCTGAAAAAACACCGTCTTATGTGAGTGGCGGAGAGCTGTCTTCCGGGACAGAACCAAGTTCACCTGTTCTTTGTTATCCAAGACTATCCTGAGAGGTCGAGGTCGGACAGTTTCCGACTGTTCAGTAACCTGTTTGCCTATCCTGAAAGCTCCACAAACTCCTACTGTCTCTCGCTGTCTGAGAATGTCTTTTAGCAGGTCCCGAAACTTTTCGACGTCCGCATCCGTCCTTTCCTTCGGAGTAGTTCCGTCTGATTCAGGTAGGCCTTGAACGACTATGCAGTTTCGGCGGTCAAGGGAGACCCTTGATATATTTCCAACCCTACTGCCATCGGAAGACCCCGAGGTATCGATAGGAATGGCTTATGACTTTTGGTTTTCCTTACCATCACCAGAGAAAGGCTTTTTTTGGAAGCCGGGATGGCTTTGTTCAGAGCTGTCTTCGTGCTGCCCCCTTCCGCATTTGTGGTTTTTTTCAGTGATCTGTATGCAGCCTTAGCATACCCACTATCTTTTTTATGCTGGCTTTCTGTGCCCGAACCGACTTCACAAGAAAGTGGAGTTGTACAATTTCCTTCTCCGATTGAAGCGTGTTGTTTGGTGGGTGTTTTGTTTTGCGCAGTATCGAGAGGATTTGAGGTGGAAGCTACCAATTTCGCCGCTTGGTTTGCCGGTGTCTGTTCATCCTTCTCAGTGGATGCTCCGCCCCGAGATTCTGCAAATACTCTTCTCTGCTGGCTATTCTCAACTTCAGGTACGATAATGATGTCCTTTTTAAGGAGGAAGCGAAGAGATTTCTTCAATTCCTTCATCTCCATTTTCAGATCATGGAGCTCCTTATCGTGGTCTGCAAATTTGTGCAGAAGCGTAAGACAGGATGTGCAAGCCTCATCTTTATAAGTTGCACCTCTTAAATTTCTGAGACTTTCCGTCCGTTTGCCGGGAGGACTTTTCAGTAAACTTCGAGACCGCTCTTTTATAGTTGATAATCTAATTTGATCCTCACTACTGTACTCTTCTATAGCCCCATCGTCTAGCCATTCTACTTCCACCCGAGGCGTCCGCGGTTGGATTCCTGGCCCCGTTGACAGTTTAGTAGAATTATCGAAGGTAATATTTGCTACTTCCAATTGCAAGCGAAACGACTAAATTCAAAATGCGACTATGACGCAGTGTGTTGACTGGTATTCAAAATAACGAAAATCTTCTGATGGTGTGTAAAGTATGGCAAATATTTCTAGCAGACTGAGTAAACAATACGCTTAATTACTTAGAAGCACTTTCAAATGTGTACAAACAATATGCAGGATATTCAGGAACGACTCAGCCGTTTGTAGATCTTCGAGGTCCTGAATAACTGCTGATCTTTTCACTGGTGGTTTTTTCAGGCTGTTTTCACTTGCTTTGGTTGTAGGCTGCAAATCCAGTTCAATGACGTGAAGAACAAATTCCAATTTGATTCCGTTTTCTGATGAAGTACGACACAATAACAAATTTCACGAGTTGCAGAAAGTACTTTTGCACATACAATTGAAGCGATAGTATCCAAAACAGTACTGGCGAAATGGTAGCAGAATCCAAATAGTCTACGTTTGAGAGCAGAAATTAAGGTTGTGTCCAGTCGGGCTCAAAGTCAATGATAGCAGAGCTCTTTCTTAACATTAAAATAAGACCTGATCCTAGTTACACTTCAATAAACCCGAAATATCTTGACTTGGAATCTATGAATAACTACATGAGGTCATAGGATTGGAGTTCTTTCCTCCTAACAATATCCCCTCTAGAAGCTGTTAACATATTATGTGCCACCCTTAATTTGATTCGAGATTCCCTATTTGACGAGAGAGCCCCAATGCCAAACTTCCTTTCCAAACGGCTAAAAATACTTAAAAAACCACTCCACGACCCGTGTATTAGTTATCTATCTACGCTCAGACGCATTACAGAGATTCACGGGGTAGCCCAGAAAATTGAAACAAATAAGACCATACCCTTGAAAAACGTGGCCCTGCCGGCTCATAAGGAGCTCAGAAGAGGCCAGGAGGGGATGGCCCCGTCAGAATTTAATTAAGGCCAATAACTATTCCAGAAGTTATTGCCTGGTGAACATCTGTATATTTGAGGGATCAAAGAAGAAAAGTTAACAAAAATTTATAATATTTGGTGGATAAAAGTGATCTTTAAGCTAATTTAAGTAAATATGGTACATGGGGCATGGTGGGGTTCAGGCGGGGCAAGTCATCACTTTGGCCCCGGCTGGCCCCTCCATGCGAAAAATTTCGTAGGGGACGTATATTATCGCGATATTGTTAGCCCAACCGTACATCTATATACTTGAGGGATCAGAGAATGAAGGTTAACCAAAATTTATAAGATTCGATGGATTAAGTAGCTGTTTAAGCTAATTTTAGTAATTATATTGAGTGAAGGGGCTCTGAATGGGCCAGGTGGTGATGGGTCACATTGATATTCATGTAAGTCAACTACCATGAGTATTCAGTGGCCGCAGCTCGGGTGCCAAAATTGAAAATTATCAAAAAGAATGCTGAGGCACTGTAAGGTTTCTATGCGTGTATTTTATTGATTATTGAAGAAAATTAATTCAAAATACATAATAGTGACTCAATACATTTACATTTAAGGGAAAATTGAATAAGCTTAATAAATGGTCTTGTTTAAATAGATATATTTCGGCATCCAGGTAACTTAACGCCTTAAAATTATTTTAAAATTGCCACTCACATTCCGATCCCTCTGCTACGTGATGCATTGTCTACATGCGGGGATGAAGGAAGTGCCAGCAAATCTGATGCATATGCGCTATATATATGGCATGGCCGTGAATATGTGAGAACATTTAAAAATTTTGTTTGAATAATTATTACCTGTTCGGTTAAATAAATGGGTTTCACTTCTGCATTTTCATCCAGATTTACCATCTTTATAGAAATATATGTAACAAGCGGTTCTGTCTATACTTTGGAGCCCGATACGGACAATGAAAACCCTCCTGCCAATATCACGAGAAAATGATCATTTATTTCTGTAAACCCTTATCGTAAATAAAGCCTTCCGTCTGGGTAAAGCAGACACAGGCCGCGACCTACAAACAAACCTGAGGCCTCTCAAAGTCGTCATCGATAACGAAAGGTCGGCATCAAAAATGCTAAAAGAAAAAGTGGCCTTACAAAATTCGCACAAGCAAGTGTTTTTTTTATCCAGAGGACGAACCGAGGGAGCGGACAAAAATGAGGCAACTAAGGGCAGAATTGAGAGAAAGGAACGAAAGCGGAGCAAATGGCCTGGAAATAAAAGATGGCCGAATAATATAAGTCAAGGAGCTCTTCCTCTGTCCAAAAACTTTCATGATGACGGTTGGGCCTCATGGAGTAAACTATCACTTAAGATCCTAACCGAAAATGTAAAAAGCTTGTTTAACAAGCTGGACGAACTAAATAACTTGGTCGATGGGTCGAAACCAGACATCATGGCTTAAGCTGAAACCTAATTTTCGAAAGATATCGCTGATTTTGAATTATCGCTTAGAGGATATCAGCTTTTTTACGAAAGACAGAACAACCAGAGGAGGAGGGCTTTCAGTCTATGTTACTTTCAAGCTGACAGCCACGGCTAAAGTACCTGTCCCAGCACGAGATGTGGAAATGCTAAATATTAAAATCTATGTTAAGTATGCCAGGCCACTGACGCTTTTGGTGACATACTGACCGCCAAACCAGACTCCTGACCAAGACACTATCCTCAAAGCAGAATTGTGTCAGGTAAGTGAGAAATAAGACATCCTCATCGTTGGGGACTTTAACGCTCCTGGTGTTGATTGGCAGACATGGACCGCACAGGGTTTTCCAAACAACTTAAATCACATATTAATACAATGGGCCACAAACAAACTGCTCTGCCAAATCGTCGCGTTTGTAACGCGGGCTAGGGTAGGTCATCAGTCAAACTGTCTCGACCTTTGCTTTACCCGAGAGGAGGAAACTGTGATTGAGCTGCAGGATCTACCTCCATTAGGGTCAAGCGATCATCTTATGCTGTTTTTCGAATATTCGCTGTTCTCCAAACTCTACTCCTCCGACACATGGGAAAGTAACATTTGGAAGGGCGATTACCCACTTATGAGAAGATAAATGTCAGAGGTATCATGGAAAACAAATCTCTAAGGTAAGGCAAATGATCAGTGGATGACCTTAAGCTCGACGTTGAAATGGACTGTTTGTCTCAACTGTCCCTTCAGAAGAAAGGCAAGTGCGAATCACCTGAAGTGGATGAACTCAAACTTGCAGGCCGCTTTCAAAAAACGAAACCGCTTCTGGAGGAGTTTCAGATTAACTCGCTCCGATAAACACTTACGGGAGAAACATTTGAAAAAGCGAATCTACTACACTGCGCAAGAAATACGAGTTGAACATATTACACAAGTCGTTGGAACACCGCAAGATATTGTACGGTTACAAAAGAAGCACGAATACATCTCTGGAACAGATCCCTGCCCTAGGATCAGCCGATAGACAACTGGTGACCGAAGACCAGATTTAAGTCTTCCTCCTCTACGATTTCTTCGAATCTGTCTACACCCGAGAACCTTAAACTTTTGCTGACGGTCCGTCCGCTCATCGACCGATAACTGCACCCTTACCCTTCTCCTCATTGCCCAAAAAAGAGGACCTAGAGTTTTCACACAACACTGTCAGGGCTGAATTACTCCAACTTAAGCCTGCCAAATCACCTGGGTAAGATGTAGAATTGACTTATGTGGTAGGAAATTGAATCTTAACTAACAGCTAGCCGAACTTCAGTTTGATTGGGCCAGCCAGCCAGATAATAATAATAATAAGGTTTATTTGTAAAGCACATCTTCGGTGCCGTCAAAACCCCGGAAGGCAGGAAAAGACCTAACCCAAAACCCTTTTTTCGCAGTGACTAGTTTTTTTGTTTTGGTCTTTTGCTAGGTCAATAGTGTGCGAAATAAGGAGTTTGTTTTCAGTGAAAACCCTGATTTCTCAGGTACAATACTAGAAAAACATGAAATAAAATAACTATACATTGTTTGTGTTACGGTTTAATATTAAGAATATTTTGGGTCTGGAAAAACTGTCGTATTCTTTAACTGAGGTAGAGTTAGCCACGGTCAGTTTGAAGGCGAAAAAAGTCAGGTGAGGACATCGCATCTTCCGTATATATGGGTCTGCTCTTTACGGAGATTACCATCGTTGTCCATTGGCAGGAGATTGATGATTAGATGGAACGTTTCAGATGTGTGAGGTGGGTCGAGGCAGCTGGAAGCTGATTGCGAAGTACCATCGTCATTCAAGTGCATCGGCAGAAGACACTTGGCCTTTCTTTAGTCTAATATCTAAGTGAGATTGAGATTTACATGATTAACATTTATACTTCTGATACATTATAAGAGAAATAAATATATATTTCAGTATAGTTGTAGAGAAAATTATTTTCTTTCATAATAATTTTTTATAAATATTGAGATGTTAGTTGAAGAATATTGGTATAAATAAATGTTTCTTATTTTTTTATTTTTTAGGACTGGAAAAGGAGACAAGGCACAATTTTGCTTAAGCTATGATTTGATTAGCATTGCCTTACTCTTAATGCTGTTCATAATGATATGTTTGGAAGAGTAAGATCTAGAATTGACTTGTGTGGTAGTACATTCAATATTTCCTAAGATATATATATAAGTGAAAGCTTGTTTAACAAGCTGGACGAACTAAAAAACTTGGTCGAGGAGGTGAAACCAGACATCACGGCTTTAACTGAAACCTGGCTTTCAAAAGATATCGCTGATTCTGAATTATAACTTAGAGGATATCAGCTTTTCAGGAAAGACCGAAAAACTAGGGGAGGAGGGCTTATAGTCTATGTCACTTGCAAGCTGACAGCCACGGCTGAAGTACCGGTCCCAGCACGAGATGTGAAAATGCTAAATATTACTATATCTGCTAAGTACGCCAGGCCACTGACGCTTTCGGTGACATACTGCCCGCCAAACCATTCTCATGACCAAGACCCTATCCTCATAGCAGAATTGTATAGGGTTAGTGAGAAAAAAGACATCCTTATCGTTGGGGTATTTAACGCTCCTGGTGTTGACTGGCAGACATGGACTGCACAGGGTCTTCAAGACAACTTCAATAACAAATTACTACAATGGGCCACAGCCAAACTGCTCTGCCAAACCGTCGCGTTTGGAACGCGGGCTAGGGAAGGACAACAGTCGAACTGTCTCGACCTTATCGTTACACGAGAGGAGAAAACTGTGATTGACCTGCAGGATCGACCACCATAAGGGTCAAGCGACCATATTATGCTGTATTTTGAGTATTCGCTGTTTTCCAAACCCTATTCCTCCGAAACATGGGAAAGTAACATTTGGAAGGGCGACTTCCCACTTATGAGAAGAGAAATGTCAGAGGTATCATGGGAAACAGATTTTCAAGGTGGGCAACTGAACAGTGGATATTTTTAGCTCGACGTTGAAAAGGACTCTTTGTCTCAACTGTCCCTTCAGAAGAAAGACAAGTACAAATCGCCCGAAGTGGATGAACTCAAAGTTGCAGGCCGCTTTCAAAAAAAGAAACCGCTTCTGGAGACGCTGCAGATTAACCGGCTCCGGTAAACACTTATGGGAGTATAAGCAACAACGTAACATTTGTAAATAAGAAGCTACTAAACTGCGTAAGAAATACGAGTTGAACATATTACACAAGTCGCTGGAACACCCCAAGATCTTGTACGGTTACATACGAAGCACAAAGAGATCTCAGGAGCTGATCCCTGCCATTAGATCAGCCGATGGACAACTGGTGACCGAAGACCAGATGAAAGCCTCCCTCCTCTCCGATTTCTTTGAATCCGTCTACACCCGAGAACCTACAACTTTTGCTGATGGTCCGGCCGCTCATTGACCGATAACTGCACCCTTACCCTCTTCCTTATTGCCCAAAAAAGAGGACCTAGAGGTTTCACACAACACTGTCAGGGCCGAATTACTCCAACTTAAGCCTGCCAAATCACCTGGGCCAGACAAAATTCCTGCATTAGCACTAAAAGAATTAGCTAACGAACTATGCAAACCGCTGGCTGCCATCTTCCAGAAATCTTTTGACGAAGGCGAACTCTAAGAAGAATGGAAGTGGGCAAACGTCACCCCGATCTATAAGGGAGGTTCGCAACTTGATTGCGCAAATTACCGTCCTGTCAGTCAAACTTGCATCGCGAGCAAAGTATTGGAGCGCATTATTAAGAAGCATTTAATGTATTTTCTCGAAAGCAACAAAATACTTTGTGATGGACAGCACGGCTTTCGCCCAGGACGCTCTTGCCACACGACTACTCTTTGCTCACAGAAGAAGTGGACAAATGCCGCAGATAAAGGCTATCCAATTGATGTCATATTCTTCGACTTCAAAAAGGCCTTCGATAGTGTACCACACAGGCTTCTACTGCAGAAGATTTGGGACGTGGGAATTCAAGAAAAATGTAAAAATGGATCGGTAGTTTTTGTCCCTCAGAGAACAGAGGGTCGTTGTCGGAAAGTCAACCTCACGAATGGACAATGGTCGAGAGTGTTGTACCACAAGGCTCAGTTTTGGGTCCGCTGCTATTCCTGATTTACGTAAACGACTGCCTCAATGAGCTTGATTGCGCAGCTGTCATGTTTGCGAATTACATAAAAATATGAGCTGAAATAAGGTGCACCGACGACGCAAAGAGATTACAGTCGAACATTGATAAACTGGTTAGCTGGTCGTCCACGTGGCTTCTGATTTTTAATGTATCCAAGTGTCTTGTTCCACACATAAGCCCGGGGCGAATAGTGCCGCCAAAACACAGTTATTTTATCAATGGTACCGCATTAAAAGAGGTTTAGACGCAAAAGATCTGGGTATATGGACAATCGTGAACTTGATGCAAACAGAACACTGTAAAAAGTCCGTCCAGAAGGCAACTAGTACCCTGCACTGGATCAGCTGAGCTTTAAAATCTTTCCACCTGAACTCTTCGGAAAATATTTGGCACCTTCGTGATACCACATCTTGAATACGGAATGCCAGTTTCAACACCGTGGTTGATTAAAGATATGCAGCTTCTTGAACAAGTGCAACGCAGGACGACAAGTATGGTCGACGGTCTCAGGGACTTACCATATCAGGAGAGATTGATCAAACTTGACCTTTTTCCTTTGTCTTACAGGAGCGTTCAGTGCAGCCTGCTCTGGACAATCCGGATAATCCGGGGCCACATTTCCTCTCCCAAATTGGACGATTTCTTCCATTAAGCCACCACTACTCACCTGCGTGGCCATTCTTACATGGTTAGAATCGAAAGCACCTGATTAGACCTCCGAAAATATTTCTTTAGTCAACGCGTGGTCCGAACTTGGAACCTGCTACCAAGCGAGACGGTTTCCGCTGACACAATTGCGGAATTTCAAAGAAGACTTGATGTGATTTTATTTGACAAAAGCCGACTTTTACAACACGATTTCCTACTGCCAGCACTATGAACAATTTTTCTGGCTTTAGACCGTTTTCATTCTTTTCCGTGAAAATTCACTCGAAATTCTGTCATGGAGTCATTTTTCCTCCACCCGACTGTACATTAGCTGTAAGAGTAACCTTGTTTGCGTTACACATTAAAAGGGTCCTAAAGGGCAGTTCTAGCCAATAAATCTTACAATATACATAAAGAGATGGAGAGAAATGCTGGAAAAATTCGATTGCAAACTTTAGTTTTGCCCTGGCAAACAACACACTTACGCTGATTCGCTGTCACGCCAACCACTTCCTCCGTCCCTGGCACCAGACACCATCCTCTCCAGATCAACCATGCACATGTCTCAAACTGTGCAAGAACAATAAGCACAAATGCAGATATCCTACCCCGATATCTCCCTTATTAACGACCGACAGCAACATGGATCCCCAAAAACCACCGCCTACAAGATGGAAAGCATCAGCTGGGAAGCCCATCATCTTTGATCGACGTGGCTTTTTCTCCGCAAAGTAGACAACATATTTTTTTAGGAATCATCACTCCCTTCCCCAACGACTATTGGTGCCTTGGATTTTTAGACATCAACTCATCCGCGACACTCACGAAGAACTTCTACAATGATGGCAGGCGAAAACCCTCGCTGCGATTCGTCAACTATACTCGTGGCCCTCTCAGAGAGCGGACGTAGTCTCCTTCTGTCAGAGGTGCCAGACCTCTGCTCAAATCAAAGATCCTGTCAACTGTTCACGCCCACCACTAGAACAAATGTGGTTCAACAAAAAAAAAGAAAAACGGCTTCATCCTAGTCATCGTTGATTATTTCATGAAATGGTGCGAAGCCATCCCACTTCCTGATCAAGGAAACCCAACCATAGCAGCAACTGTAATCGACAAATGGATCGCCAGGTACGGAGCACCCTTCATCATCCACAGAGATCAAGGGGCAATTTCGATAGTCGCCTGTTTCTGGCTCTTTATCAATTGCTAGGTACAGCAAAAACACGTTCGTCCCCATTCCACCCCGCCGGAAATCGACAAACGGAACGCACAAATAAGACATTAATATCGTTTCTTCGCGGCATGATCGATGAATTTCATGCAGACTCCTGAGACGACTTTCTTTATCGTTATCTCTTGGCCTACCATGCCACTTTCCATTCTTCTTCTTCTTCGTTCACTCCCCACACTATGCTTTTCGGGCGCGATCTTGGCCCACCATGCCACTTTCCATTTTTCTTCTTCGTTCACTCCCCACACTATGCTTTTCGGGCGCGATCTTGGGTTACCTTCTGAAATAACTATACCACACGCCATCCTGGCAACAGAACAATCGCAGTCCTATCTTAGCCAACTCATAGACTCTCTACAACACAGCCACACCACGGCCAGAGAAAAACCGCAAGCCGCACATTCACATCAGAAGGACTTTTAGGACCATTTCTCACATGAAGCACAAGACGAACCTGGTGATAGTGTTTTATTGCGCACCGTCAACCTTCCCCCACTATTTGCTTCAGAGTAATTCGCCGATGGTGGTCCTACGGCCTCCCGAAAATCCATAAACAAGGTGTGCCACTCCGTCCGATCTTGGACATGAGAAACTCACCGTACCACGCCGTGGCAAAATGGCTTGCCGAAAAGTTAAAACCACTTCAGAGCCACTTGTACCTAAGAAGCCTGAAAGACACGTTTTAATTCGTGGAGGCTGTCAAGGATACTAATATTGGCGAAACGATTATGCTGTCATTAGATGTATCCTCACTGTTCACCAACGTCCCGGTAGTTGAAACCATAGAATATATATGCGACTTCATACGGAAAACACACTACCATATAGGGATGAAAGTGGAGAGGCTGAAAGATTTATTGACATGCTGTACACAAAATGTACAGTTTATCTGTAATGGCCGGTTTTACAGGCAAATTGACGGAGTGGCCATGGGCTCACCACTTGGACCATTCCTGGCAAATGTCTTCATGGGCAAGATCGAGGAAACGAAGCTCAAAGACACTATCAATGACCTTAAGTTCTATGGTCGATATGTGGACGACATCTTTTCCTGACAAAGAAGACCGCTGATATCGATGGTCAAGTCCAAAAATTTAATACCGCCCACATAGCACTCACATTTACAGTGGAAACAGAGGCGAACGAGGAACTCGCTTTCCTAGACGTCCTCTTAAACAGACAAGAAGGTGGCTCGATACAACGCCGACTATTTAGAAAGAAAACCTGGACTGGGCAATACGTTAATTTTCACAGTTACATCTCCCTTAACGTCAAACGGAACTTAGTCCAGGGAATGGCAGCCAGAATACGCCGTATCTGCTCTTCTGAAATAGTGGAAGTAGAATTGCTGCAACTAAAGGACACACTCCAAGAAAACGGTTATCCGGAACGGTTCATCCTTCAGAACATCAAGGAACGTGCCCCAAAGGTCGCAATTGCAACGGTGGAAAAGAAAGATCTGTGTATAAGACTGCCGTTTATTGGAGACGCAACGAGTGAACTAGTAAGAAGGCGCCTGAGGACAGCGGTTATGAATGCCTTCCCAGCTGCAAACTTGCGGGTTCTCTTCACTAACTCTCCCCTTCTACAAATGGGAGGAAAGGACAGACTACCGTTTCAGGCCACATCTATGTGCATCTATTAGTTCACCTGTTCCTGTGGAGCGGGCTATATTGGCCAAACAACGCGACGTCTGGAGAAGAGAATGCGCGAGCACATACCAGCTTGGCTCAGCAGAGGGGAGAATAGACCGACCTCAAGCTCAATCCTCGCCCACCTAATTGATACAAACCACCAAGTGGACGCGAGTGAAGCCTTTCGGGTCATTTACCGCACGCCAACGCACTTCTCCAAAGGTCTGCGCAAACGGGTGTTAGCCACAGCAGAAGCAGTGGCAATCCGGCTAGAAAAACCCATTCTATGCTATCAAAAGGCGCTGGTTCAAGCCATCGGCCTCCCTTGGCCGACTGCACGCGGAAACCCAGCACCTACTGTAGCCAAAGAAGACGAATCTACGGAGAATAGTCAAACGCAAGCTGCGCGGCTGACATACAGAACTCAATCCGCAGACCGCGAGAACATCCCCCCTGTCTCATCTGGGCATGGCAACCAGCGTCCTACCCGCGCAGGCGCCCGCGTTCAGGAGACGAGGGTAAACTCAGCTGCTTAATTACCCTCACCCTTTTCCTCCCCCTCGCCCTTTCCCTAACCTGACGATTTTATAATCGCTGTAATTAATTGACCAATTTTATTCCCCATGTCATTTACTGGCCTGACGATGAATGACCAAAAACGATCGCTTGCCAACACGACTTTTCAATGTCAAATTCGGTCGTCAGTATCCGCTTGGAATCTAATCCTTTCAGTAGGACCCTGCAAGTTCATTTGAATCGTTTAAAATCGTGTATCTCAGACTCCCCACCTGCTCAAAATCTTAGCCCTTCAAAATCTTACGCAGTCACCTCTTCATCACCCTACATCCCCACTCCTAACCTACCCCGCGCTGAGGACAGCGCTCAACCTTCTGAAAGGGGGCTGTGTCATGAGGCCCAACGCTCCCAGGTAACTTTGACTAAACATTCCCACTATTTTCCCTTTTCAGAACATCCACCATGGCCAACGTACCCGTCGGTCAGCAACTTCAACCCCAATCCAAATCCCTTCATACGACCATCCTCATCATTAGCAGCCCCTTCCTATTAAACCCTTGTAGTCACATTATACAATCACCCTTATATTCACTCCCTTTATTATTTAAAACCCCATTATTCTACGTTCATTCTTTCCCGTGTTTTTTCTTCTACTGTCCTGTCTTACGATAGTACGTGTGTGTGGTGCCTACTAATCATATTCTTGTAGGTCGTCATAAATAATCGCCTCAGGACATCGCATCTGCCGTAGGTTTGGGTCTGTGCGATATGGAGATTACAATCTTCGTCCATTGGCAGGATTTTGATCAAAAGATGGGACGTTGCAGATGTCTGAGGTGGGTCGAGGCAGCTGGAAGCTGATTGCGAAGCGCCATCATCATTCAAGAGCGACGGCAAAAGACAATTGGCCTTTCGTTTTTAAAATATCGCATCTAAGTGAGATGGATACTTTGTTATAACATGATTAACTTTTAAATATACTGATATGTCGCAAGAGGAAGCAAGATAGTATGGTTGTAAAGAAAATTATTTCGCTCTTTAATATTGTTTTATAAACATTGAAAGTTTAGTCGAAGTATATTGGGATGGCTAAATTGTTCTTATTATTTTTTTTATTTTCAAGAACTAGAAAAGGTTGCAAGGTAAAATTTTGCCTAGGCTTTAATTTGATAAGCTTCGGAAACCATTGTCTGCAAGGCCTCTAGCAACAACCGGTTTCCGTAAAATGTGCGGAAAATCCTTGACCGTTAAATTCGTTTTGATCCAAATTGGATCTCGAAGAACTGGTCTGCAAAGTGTACTGTTTTACACAGAAATATATGCGTTATGTCATTTGAGAAGACTTGTTTGGTCTTCCTTCTAAATTCAGCTAAACTGTGGATTTTGCGAATATCGTTGGTATAGAAATTTGATCGCTGGACCTCCTAGCCTTAGTGGTATGAATCGTATGTTGGTTGTTCCTAGTGGGACGGAAACCGTTTTGGTTTGTTAACATATTATTGCTAAGGATTTCATGATTATGTGTCTCTTTAAATGGGAAAGTTAAGCGAATTTGGAGTCGCCTTTTCCACAGGGGTTTAAGACTATATCTATTGAACATTATTTTCTATGAGTCTCAGGCGTCATCGCGTTTACACAGAAATCTGGATAACCTTCTCTGGATTCTTTCTAGTTTCTGTATGTCATCAGATGACATGGCACCGAAAAATATTCAGCAGTAGTCTAGAATAGGTAAAACGTGCATTTTGTAAAGTAAGGTCTTAATTGTAATCGCTGTGCAATTTTTTCTTATGAAGCCACATAGACGATTGACTTTGGAAGCGATTTGTTTAACATATACATATGCACGTGGGGATAACTCAGGAGTATTAGAATAGCTAAGACATAAATAATTTAAAGGTGTTAGCTGTTTTATTTTTTGACCACTAAACATTATGGGGGAAGTTTTAGTGGTCCAAATATCATGAGATGAAATTTTGTTGGTGAGAACGGCATTTGCCATTCAACACTTCAATCGTTTATTTTTTGAAGGTCTTATTCAATTGTTCTATGCACACTGCTTATCAAATGTTTAGTAATGGGAATAGGCGAGTTTTATATCACCTGCATCTAAAAATGTTTAAGCCGAAGTTAATATAGTGGATAACTCATGAATGTAAATGAGAAATAGGAGGGGGCCTAGGATAGTGCCTTTAAAAACAACACTGCTTATATGAGCTGGATCTGATACTATATTTCTAAGTTGTACTAGTTTGGATCGGTTTTTAAGATAGGATTTGAGAAAATCCAGGAGGGGGGCCGATCAGTCTTTTATGTGGAACTTTGTCAAAGGCCTTTTTAGATCAAAGTAAATTGTAGCTACCGTGCTGTCGTCATCTCTATTTCTGGAGACGAATTCCAAGAAAGTGAGAGGGCAGGACTGACATGACGTTTTGGGTAAAAAGGCATGTTGAGAAGGAGGTATGAGATTTAAATCTCTCAGATGGTCTTACATTTGGTTATAAATTATTTTTTCTAAGATTTTTGCCTAAACCGGTGTTCGGTGAACACCGTGATAATTTTGAGCATTGGACCGATTTTCGGTTTTGAAAATTGGGGTGATACATGATTTTTTCCATATTTCTGGCCAATAATTATTTGACTGCAGTAACGACAAAAGTTTCGACAGAAGTATTGGAGCATATGTCATATGTCTCAGTCCCACATAGCAATTTGTAGACCTGTGGTCCTGTAAACTCATGCACAAACAATATCTCACATTTCGTTGGTTAAAACTTATCCGCAATGATCGGTCAATCTGTCTGAATGTGAATGCCTGCAATATGATTGGCTACTCAAACTGCTTTCACTAGCGGCAAATTTTGACTGCATTCTGTCCTATTGTAATACAGCTGAACTGAATTGGCACAACCGTTTTTCCTGTGTTTTACTAAAGTGGTCTGGATCCGGTTGTGCAGAGGTCGTACAGTGTGTTTTTCTTGTGGTTCTTTTGTAGAATCAACTGTGGCCAACACTATCGCATCCCTCGTAGCAGCCTCCAGCTCTACACTCCCTTTGGACTGTCAGCCTACGATTCCGGACCGTATTGTCCGTGATATTTCCCCGTAACCACTTACCAGCACTGTATACCCCGGTTTCCCTTACTCCGTCTGTAAAGACAATAAACCTTTCTTATCTCTCTCACTGCTTCATTACTTATTAGAAGTATGGGTGATATTTATGTGGATTTCGCCGGAAACCTCCAACGTGAGCCTTTTAGCTCGCAGATTATACTGAAGACGCACGAAGAAACTCCTGCTTCAACACCAGAACATACCTTACGAGTGGAGGGCACTACATTGGTGGCACCGGTGCCTACGAACTCCACTACTCAGAATGCCGTTTGTTCTTACGGCACTAGCTTCAGCTCAAATTGTCCGGATATGACGAAAAAAGAGGATTTTTCGACCTGGCTACGCCGTGCGCAGTTTCAAGTCCGGGTAGTGCACAGCCAGGATAGCAGCATGGCTATCTTACAAGGCCTGACGAAGTCCCAGTTTGACAAGGCCTTGGATGCCGGCCTCGATGAGGACATACCCGTAGCAGAACTGTGCCGGCAGTTGAAGAATGTACTCAAACCGAAGATATCAAAAGGGGCGGCACTGGTCCAGATGTATGCACAATGTATGCTACCAGCCGAAACCCCGAATGAGTTTGCAGCGGAATTACGGCGTCTTTGCAGCGCAACCTATCCCTCGGTCTCTGAGACGGACTTTCATGACGCAGCCCTGTACTTCTTTGCGAAGAATCTAAATCCAATGGAGCTGCGTCGTTCACTGCTCCGTCTACCACCCCAGAATTTAGAGGAGGCGGTGAGCCGAGTAGAACACTACTCGGAAGTGACACAGTTAACGAAACCGACTGTTCAACCAGCCCAACCGACTGCCCCACAAAACCCAATACGAGGACCACAGAACAACAACTGGCGCCGGTTAAGCTATAACCCGCCAAACTGGGCTGCATCATACCAACGACCACAGTTCCCCGGACGTGGAGGGTATAATCGTTTTCCAAATCCGCAAGTCTGTGTATGCAACAATGAACGAACACCTTCCTTCGGCGAACTAACCACACCGGGTACGTACTCGATTCCAATTGTTTCTCAATTTCATACATTGGTAGAACCATTTTGCACTTAACTTTACGTAAATGCTAAGCTTGCTAAAGCTCTGATCGACACTGGGGTGAGTAGATCATTGGTAAACCCGCGAGGACTGTCACGTGGATAGCACTTTAAACTACAGAAATGGTCGAGTAAACTGTGCTTAACGACGGTGAAATGTTCTCCGCTAGCTTGCTTTGGATCTCTACCTCTACAGTTAACGTTTCAGTCTGGTCTAAAAGAGGCCACGTTTCCAGTTGTACCAGACCTAACATGGGATGTATTACTGGGGGTGGACTTCCTTGACCGCCACGAGTGCGTGGTCCACGTTAAACAACGAACAATTGGTCCGATTCGCAAGTCCACAGAGAAGCCCGGCTGTGCTGCTATCTCAGTCATAGAAGTTAGTAGTGGCTTCCGTTGTGGAGTTGTTCAGGTCAAGCTCAAAAACTCGCTTAGTACGACCGTTGTGTTGGTTGAAGGTTGCTACATTTTTTATTTTTTGCCTATTTGCACTGACTGGGCCTTCAAGACTACTTTTAGTAATCCTTTTTTTATTATCTCTCATTTTTATTTTTTTGTTTTAATTGACAAAGTGGAGAGGCCTTGAGTTTCGATTTTGCGTTTTAGGGTTGTATATAGATCATTTAGAAGTGGATCCGACAAAGGAAAGAGGGTCCGGAATGGCAATTTCTGGCTTATTAGCCATCATCAGCCAGTCATACCCAATCCCGAGATTCGAATCCGGGGCCTTCGGTCATTGCGTTGGAGACGCTGCCTCTAGTCTACTATGTGACGGTCATTGAGGGTTTCGTTCCGAGCTCCTTGGCAAAGCGGAACTTAATTATTACTTCTCTAGATCGGTGTAATACCTGCATTTATTCATAGATCATTTAGTTTTTTGAAAGTGCAAGTATTTTGCCTGTTTCGTTTATCGCGTCTACCTCATGCAAGGGCCTAATGGAACGCTGCATCTAGTTGGAATAAAACAGGTGCGTTCACTTCAGTTCAGTTCAGTTCTATTAGAAAAATATGGGTAAATACCTTTGAACTCCCTCTTTGTAAATAGCTATCACGCAGAATATGTGGCGTTGCCAGTAACGGAACTTCGGTAGGTGAGCAGACAGTAAAAAAACTCCTTAGGCATCATTCATAAGTTAAGATTTGAATGCCATTTGTGGGATTTTAAGGAGAAAAACTGTCACCTGCGAGAGGGGGGGGGGGCGAAGGGAACATGCTAATTGGATGTCCTGCTGCTGAAAGTGTTTGGATCATGTCAGGAGGACGCCATCGTGGTTGTTCAATATGCTAATGGTCACACGGGGAGATGAGTGCGGTGGTCACGGTGTCGGAGATCCACCCATCATTTGCCCATGCGAACCAGAGGATGAAACTTGCAATCAGTTATTATAAACAAACATATTACTGATAAGAAGTGAGGAGTATGTTTTTTTTAAACAAAAAGTTAGTCTGCAATATAATTAGCTCGCTTCATTACAGACAATATCTTTTTTTATGCTGATCCAACTGCATCTTAAACGTGTCCACAGAAGGGGACATGACAGTGTATGCGGATAGAGTATCCCATGCCTGGATTATTCTCTTAGAGAAGAAGAATTTTTGTGAGTTCAATCTTGCCCCAGTCACACGTAGCTTGAGAGGATGTCCGCGCAATCTTGTAGTAGCGGCCAGCTCAAAGAAATCGTTGGATGCTAGGCAACAATTTTGATCCCGCAGCATGCGAAAGGCCTGTATTAGTTCACCACGCAGCTGTCTGAAATCCAGAGGAAATAAGTCAAGATTGGTCAGTCGTGTCTCATAAGGAAGGTACACTTGGACTCGCACTAACTTAGTTGCCCGTTGTTGTACCATTTCAAGGGTTTTTTTGTCTTTGACTGTCCAAGGTTTCCGGGCTTTAATGGTGAATTCCAGTTGGGGTCGCACAAACATGCCAGAGACCTTGCCAAGGAAAACTTTATCAAACTAAACAAACGCGCGCTTGATTAGATACAAGCTCGACATTGCGGATTTGGCCACCTTCAGGCTGTGGAGTGATAGCTTAAGTGAGGGAGTGAACCACGCCCCCAACTACTTCTGGGCCTCTTCTTCTGGCAGCGATGTGTTATTTAGGTTGTAAACAATCCGATTCGAACTGTTAGTACTACTGAAACGCATTATGTTGCATTTAGCGACATTAAATGGCAGGAGCCAACTTAACTTTCAAACATAAGTGAAATAAATATTTTTATCAGATTTCATCGTTACTTGCTGAAGTTACTAGCTTAATTGTTGTTATTTATTTGTCTATCTAACACTTTCGCAACTGCACATACCGGTAGTTGTCTTTTTTACCGATAGGTCAAAATATACATTTTTATACTGTTTCACCGACATAGCCTCATTCTAGTTCCGGTAGATTCACGTAAAAAGTAAGTAATCTATTGCGTAAATAATGAATAATATCTAAAAATTTGGAACTTTATCCATTTCTGGCAAGAAATAGTTTGTATTACTCGATATACTATTGGAGATAATTTTCACCCTGCGCAGCCTCTTCGGTAATTCAATCTTTCTGTCGTAATTTCGTGCATAACTTTACTTAAAACATATCCTATCACTCACCTTCTATTAAATATGATACCCAAGCCACAACTGAGACGTAAATTAACCCGGAATATCAATTCTTTTTACGATAAACCCATCTTAAGCATGAAGAAACTTGATCTTGATGCTTTGGACAACTTTAGTAAGCTTTATAACCAATATGCTTGTCTGTTTACGGTCCTTGGTACCATCTTTGATGGAAAGGTATCTACGCTCACTTCTCACCAATGTGAGAAACTAAAGCCTTTCGTCAATATGGTGTCTACTTAGACGCGTGATCGGCAAAAAATGAATTTTAATTTTCTTTTGAGAAATGTTACCAAAGATAAACAACCGATAGATGTTGCTGTTCAGTTTCTTTAATCTTGTGGCTTTAATTTTAAAGTAACAAAGGCTAAAAGACTCTCATCCCGAAGTAAAAACCCACCGATTCTCATAAAACTTTTTCGGCGATAGAAGTAGACCTTATATTCTCTCAGCATGAGCGGTCAGCCAACTATTTAAAGGATAATAAACTTTACGTATGCAGGGATAAAACGCCAATGGAGCGTCGCGTTTTATTTAAAGTAGCAAATGAGAACACTGTCTCCGGTTCAACAAAACCAAAAGTTGTCTCTAATGCCGGCCCTCCCGCTCAGGTTGGCCCACATCCCTCAGTATCAATGTCAGTTTTCCCTGATACTTCTCCCATTCAACTTACTCGTTATTCGAGTGAGATTGTAGCGTCGTCAAATTGTTCTCCTTCTAAGCCATCCACGTCTGCGATAGCTTTAAATTCCGATAAACCTATTAACGCCCATAGTAAATCTATTTTGGTTTTCAAATTCGGCAATATGATTAACGATAATAACTCAGTGTCTAACGAAGACCTAACCGCTAAAGCTAGCACTTTTCCTACACCCAAACCTCATCAACATCCCCAAATAATTCAGCCAGCTAATAAAATTAACCGTTTTTCAAAACCAGTCATGCAATTTTCGAAGGCCAATATTCCGTCAAATTTTGATATAATGCCTCAAAATCCTATATTTATGCCCCTCCTGGTTTTTCCATGCCACACTTCAGCCGCCCTTTCTATGGAGCCTCCTCTAATATGCCTTTCTACAATATGCACCGTTCATTTGATAATAATTACTTGACAAACTGTAGACCAGGGCCAGTTTGCGTTCCGCCTTTTGTTTCTCCCATGCCGTTTCCCTTTCCGCCACCAAGTTTTCCTTTTTATAAATACGGATGATCCGACCCTGAATCTGAAGGATACGATCAGTATATTCTCACTCAATGCGAGATCAGTTGTTAATAAGATGACAGAACTTAAAACAGTAGCATTTAAGCTTGATCCAGATGTGCTCTGTGTCACTGAATCTTGGACACACTCTCTTATTTCTGACTCGACACTCGCCATAGATAATTATAGTTTGTACAGACAAAACCGCATTGAAAAGCGTGGCGGTGGTTTCCTTCTTTATATTAAATCATCCTTTTTACATTTCCCGTATCACCTGAGCATTTCGTCATTTTCTGGAAATTTTTGTCTTATTTCAGTCATCCTGCCACACAATAAAAAAGCGATAATTGCGTGTGTCTACAATCCTCCCTGGTACTCAAGTAATGTAATGCAGCTGTGTGAAATGTTTGAAAAAGTTGCAGAGACTCAATTCGATGTCAGAATAATTGTAGGTGATTTTAATCTGCCAGACATTGACTGGCATGCAAAAACCTGTCCACCAAGATTTCAGAAATTGGTTGACACTATTAACTTTTCAAACATGTTACAACTGGTCAGTTCAGTGACCAGAAATGACAACATATTAGATTTAATTTTTACAAATGATGTCCACTCGCTTTTTATGAATTTTCACTGTTGTTTTCCAGTCTCTCTTTCTAAAAAGCCCGATGTAAAATGCAATAACCTCGACTTTGGTTACGTGAACCATGAATTAATAAATGATTTCATAAGTACCCAAGATTGGCAGAGCATATTTTCAACTAACGATCCCTACTTCTTCCAGGAGCTATTGCAAAACCTTACAGAAAATATTCAGGCTCTTACCCACTTAAGATTTTTAAATCAAATTCAGCTTCTTCTACGGTGCCACATTTTCTCCAAAATATACTTAAGAAATTACAAAAACAACTTAAGGATACGTCTAATAGCTCTTTATCAGTTCACTTAAGAATAGCGCAAATATTTGAATTAGCGCTTAAAATAAGGTTTGCCCGAGATAGGCGTAGAGAGGCCACAGCATTAAGTGATGCGAATTCTTCCAGATCAGTTGCTCAAGTCTTCCGTCTTCGGTCGTCGGTCGTCGGCTAAGCTTCAGGAATTCATGCCACCCTTACTCAATGGCAACAATCATTTTGTTACAGAGGATTTGGAGAAAGCAGCATTGCTAAATTCATTTTTCGCCAAGTTCTTTACCATCGAAACGATCCCCACTCCTGTAATCCCCCTGCTGTGTGATTCAAATCTCAGTACCCTTAATTTCTCACCCGGCTGTATTCAAAAATAAAATTAGTCGTCTTAAAAATTCACATTCGGTAGGAACTGATAACATTCCAAACTCACTCATCAAACAATTAAGAGATTTCCCACCCTTACTGAGTAAGTTATTTTCAGTGTTTCTTGAGAATGGCTTTTTCCCGGACTACTGGAAAACTTCTATTATAATTCCCGTATTTAAATCTGGTTCCCGATCAGATATTCACAATTATCGCGGTGTTCATAAAACGCCCTCTCTGGCTTAACTCTTTGAAAAAACTAATTGTCAAAAAATAACAGTTTTTTGCATAAACAATAACATTCTCAGCTCCTCACAGCATGGCTTTTTACTGGCCCGATCTTGTGAAACATGCCACATGTCTTTTCTAATTCTACTTACTTCCCTTCGTAATGATCATCTATCTGTGGTAGTTATCTATTTTGACCTTAGTAAAGCGTTTTATAAAGTTACTCACAAGAGGCTCCTAGCCAAATGGAGGCTATAGGATTTCGTAGTCCTCTTACTGACTTCATCAGATCTTATCCTTGAAATCGACAACAGAATGTCTTAGTAAGATCCTCATACTCTACTCCTACCGCAATTTTGAGTGGTTTACTTCAAGGTACCGTGATAGGTCCTCTGCTCATTTTGCTTTCCATAAATGATATCTCATTGAGTGTTAAACACTCCCGATCTTATATTTATGCAGATGATCACAAGTGTGTTTACTCCTTCTCTAACTCTACGGCCGCGAGATGCCTAGAAAAAAGTTCATTCTGATCTGCACGCTCTTTCGGCATGGAGCTCAACATGGCAGATGGAGTTCTCACCTTCTAAGTGCCAATAAATGTGTTTTGGGCCTGAAAGGCTGCCACAACCTGGTATTTTTCAAGGTTACCCAATGACTGAATGTTCCAGTATCAAGGACCTAGGATAAAGCTACACCAATTATAATAATAATAAGGTTAATTTGTAAAGCAAATTTCTGGCGCCATCAAAAACCCCTTTCTCCTCAGGCCCATAGAATGGCAGCCAAAACCGCACAGATTTGTGGCTATATTTTTAATAATTTCTATCTTCCTGAAATGAAATTAAGACTTTATCGTATGTTCGTGCTTACAATCTTAGAATACTGTTGCCCCTGTTTCGGTCTAATGAATGAAGGTAGCCATTCAAAAATTGAACAAATTCAAAAAAAGTTCACACGAAAACTGTTGTATCCAACAGCTTCTAATTCTTGCTACTCAAATAGATGTCAATTAACGAAACTAAGGTTCCTTTGGACCAGGAGATTGGAAGCAGGCTTTTGTCTCCTTTTTCGGCTTAATAATAGCACAAATTTACCTAGGACTTCTGTCATTACCCCCATCAGCCGTCCCTACAACCTAAGAAACTCGGCACTTGTTATACCCCCTCCTACAACTTCCTCATGTAAACGCTCTTTGTTTTTTGCTTCCAGATATAGCTTTTTTGGAATAACTTAACAATCGAAATATGGTCGTTAACTAGATTGTCTGCTGTCAACCGGAGACTGCACATTTATCTTAGCACTGATTCTATTAACCTTTTATTCTCCTCATCTTTTACGAGCAGCTTTCTCCATGACTCCGAGAAAGGACCATTGGGAATTTAGGAGATCTGCTTGAAACAATTCTCTCTGCCTCGTGTCCCCCGAGAACCTAGATGTTTCCATTAACCACCGCTGAATCAAACGAAGCCACGCGGAAGTACTCAGTCTAAAATGCTGCAGTTTCGTTGACTACTCACCTTTATTAGACCACCCACACCTATTTCTGCTCTACTACTATGTTCCTACAACTATCTTTCTGAGCATTTTTTTTCTCTTGCACACTTTTTAACATGGAGGCTCGTTGAACACTGTCTCCATTTTCACTGTAAGAGTTTTTTAACTGCCATAAGTTTTCGTGTTTAGTTCAAAATTACCTGCAAAACATTGCTGAATGTTGCCCCAAAAGGACAATTTTTGCTGACATTATTTCAACTTTCTACGTCTACTTGCACATATTGTCAAATTATTTTTGAATTTTTATTTTTTCGAAATTAACTTTGTATAGATAGTGCCGTACCGGCGCTGAACAATATAAATTCCAAAAATTCCAAACTCGCTAGACCATTGTTCGAGTCGGTGCAAATCTCACTGCAGATTTGCTGCGTCGTCTTCGCTACGAATGGCATGCCAGAGTTTTAAATCGTTGGTGAACATTGTGGTTTCGCAGTCTTATCTACCTATGCAGTCGTCAATATATATAAGGAAAAGGATAGGATCCAGAAGAGAACCCTGGGGGACCCCACTATAAACTGTTACCTCCGCCGATCGCTGATCATCAATACATACGGTTTGAGTTTGGCCAGTCAGAAAGTTTTCGATCCATCGCAAAAGGTTGCCTGTTACCCCTATACGTCTAAGCTTGTATAGGAGACGTTGATGAGGCACAGTGTCGAATTCCTTCTTGAAATCTATGAAGACTGCGTGCACCGTTTTTCCTTGATCGAGTGCTCTGGTCCATTGCTCTAAAAAGAAGAGCAGATTTGTCAAGCAGGACCGTCCTCTACGAGATCCGTGCTGTTTATCAGACAGAAGTCGATGACTTTCTCAGAATTGAATCAACTCTTATTTGATAATCCGCTCCATGATTGTGCAACCTATTGCAGTAAGGCTTATTGGCCTGTAGTTGTTTGCGGACGCCCGACTCCCACTTTTGTGTATGGGTGAGATCCACGCTGTCTTCCAGTCAGATGGCAGTTGGCCTGTGTTAAGGGAGGCCCAAAAGAGTAACTGCAGGGCTTCTGCCAACTCTACGGCTAGCTCTTTCAACAGCTTTGCAGGTATGCCGTCCGATCCTGGTGACTTCGTGTCTTAGAGCCTAATAATTTCTTGCAGGACAGTAACTTCTGTAAGCACAACTTAGTCAGATTCTCCTCGGTATTAAATTGGTGACGTTTAGCTCGATCTCTCTCGTAAAAACGACTGAAAGAACCCAGATTGATGCTGGGCCTTTGCTTTGTTCCCGCAAATTTTGGCGACATCATCCGTTTTTAACAACGGGATGGGGTCTCTATTTCGGGTAGATCTGTGGTCTTCTCTTTCTGATATGTTCGAAACAGCTTTTCTTTACGGTTAACCTCCCTTTTCAGCGTGTTTATTAGCCACTTGGGCCTATTTGTGGCTTTTATTTTTGAGATGGGGCAGAAGCTGGTGACTAGCCCGTGTAGTACAGGCTTTAACACCGTTCAATCCTTGTGGACATACCCAGTAAATGCTTCCTCCAGTCTACGCTGTGCACTTTGGTTCTCATTTGGTTAAAGTTTCCGCGCCATACGTTGTGTCAAACGGTCCCGCTACGATCAGGTACAGAGAAGAGTGAGTACTCCCACTGTAGTACTACGTGGTCGCTTTTGCCTAGAGGAGGTAAACAATTTACGACGTCTACACTGTCAGGCGCTTTTGACATTGCAAGATCTAGGCAGTTACCCTGTTGCCCTTCACGCTGCCTGGTCGGAAATAGGACGTGTTGTGATAGAATGGCTTTTTGTACCGTGCGTAGGAGTCGGCGATCGAAACTTAATTCTGACCCTGTCGCAGAACTGAGGTTCCAGTCGATATGCAGAGCATTAAAGTCGCCTATAATCATGATATTCGATCGCACCGCAAATGCTTTTACTTCCTCAATCAGGCTATTGTCTGACTCTGGATCGTTCGACAGTGGTCGATAAACCGCCAAGATGTCAAGAACTTGAGACCTCAGCGTCTTGACGGTTAGCCAAAGGGCCTCTGTATCGGACGCGAGCTGGTCAGTTTTGTTTGACACGTGCAGGCCATGTCTAACATAAGTGAGCGCACCCCCAACCTGACGCCCGGCTCTGTCTTTTCGGAACAGCTGAAAACCAGGGAGAGCAACTTCCCGATCGTCTATCTTTGTGGATAACCATGTTTCTGTTATACAGACCACATCTGTTTCCACTTCGTCTGTACAGTTTTGGCGATTTAGTCTACATAACGGTTTGCCTTCCCAATTAACCAAAATATTTGAATATCGACATATGGATAGTGTTTAATTGATCTATTAAACATTATAGCTAACAATGTAATGCAGGGCTAGACAATGTCTTCTGATGCTGTTTTAGTTGTCGATCGTGAGCCTTCTTTAAAGTGTTTTTTTTTAAAACTTCATCCTGTCGTTGCCGTGAAGAATGTTGGTCGGCGTTTTAGCGGTTGAACACTCCTACACTAGTGCACATAAATGCAGATAGAAAGCAAGTCTTGCCTTAAAGCACTTCGTAGACTCCGCTGTAGAATAAGGTTCGTTTCCCTGGTTGTCTTTTATGGGACGTAACATAATGCGTGATTTCTTCGCTAAATAATGCAGCAAATATATCGATCGACAGGTGTCATCCCGTCGCCACCGAATAAGGACAAATAGCATATGTGCAAAAAGATACACGTTTAAGTAGGTCTTTCATCTCGTACATATGGTATCTAAGGTCAGCCAGAGCTCCCCTTTTTTCGCCATATTCGGAGGTTGTATACAACTTCGCAAACGGTTTCCCGTAGGCACGACTTCTTGTACTCCAGGAGTGCTAAAGCGATCAGTAGCTTGATGAAGTCCTGTGATTTGCATCTGCAGTTCAGCGTTTTGTTTATTAATTTGCTGAATCGATTGCATGATCGAGCGTGTTTGGCGTCTGCACATTTCTCTCCCATGGGTGCGCTGCCTGCTGTGCTATCTTCTTGCACGCCCTGGTATACTACGCTTGGACAAAGTATTGCTCCTTGTTTTTTCTAAGACAGATATCTTCCGAAGTGGAAAAATGTTCACCACGTATTACATTATGCCGACAAATTTATGATAGCTTTATGCTGGCAAATTTGTGATATTTTTATGGTGGCATGTTTGGTATTTATGGACATTACGTTTACTCTCATCCGCGAAGAATGCTCGTTTTTCTCATTTTACAAAATCCAACTACTAAGATTGCGGCAGCCTAGGCTCAGTTACTTCTGGGAGCCTATTTACGAATGTTATTTTTTTTTTAAATTTATTTTCGACTAAAACACCGCCCTATACTCAGTGTATAGTGTCCTTCTTGCATTCTTCACCGTATAATCCGATTGGGATATATTCAAGCCCCTTTCATTGTAACTATCCCAATAGCAGGCGCATGCCCGCACGCATGTTGGCGGAATAAAGTGGTTTGGTACTTGCTGGCATAATGGTGTACATACTGTGCTAAAGATCAGTACAGTCTATGAGTGAAGAGCTTGCTTATAGCTTTCGCTATCTGTTGTCATCGTTTTCAATAACGTAATACGACGCACTTGGTTTCTTTTACCAACTTAAAGTGAACCTCTAGTAGGTAGGACTGATGTTATCAAGTTAGAAAGTACATTAACAGTATACATCGTTAGCAGGACTCAGAAGGTGATTCGGTGAATTCAAAACTCGTAACTTGAACTAGAAATCCACAAACCTAATAGTTAATCCAAGCAACGTCAGCAAAAATCCGAAGCTGAACAGTTGGAGGCACCTTGATTGACTGATTGGGACCTTTTCCACTGGACCCATATGCTAAGATTTTCAGTGTAACCGTTTCCGGCAACTTGACAGCAAAATGCTATTGGGAAGTTAGGGTCTTAATTCACAGGTCTTAATTTCGAATATTTTACGTATGGGTCAGGAGTAGCTCGTTTTTATTATTGATTTTCTACATGGAATCTGTTTGCGATTTAACAAAAATCCAATTTTATCGCTATTTAGATTTTTAGCTGCCTTTTAATCTAACTTGAGAAAGCTGGTGTGTAACGCTTGTAAACTATTCCGTTTAGGGATCTTAACTCTGGCTAATTAGCATCATCAAATGAATTCTTGTAGACCTTAACCGGTATAGGAGAACAGTTTTCATCTTTGATGACCATTCCATAATCTAAGACTGCGAGACTTCAAGCCTCTATAAGAACCGTTCATCCACTTTTAAATATAATTCTCTTGTAACATTGCGACTTGAAATCCATCAAGTCCGACTTGTTATTAGGGAGGATATCATACATTTCTTGTTGTAAAGAAGACGAAGACGCGATCTCTGGAACGATAGTTT
>JAYGXS010000028.1:1046-33107 GCA_036362985.1 Ligula intestinalis
AGGCCGATTCCGGCGAAGTCATAATAGCAGTAAGTGGGGTATGACAGCATTTGGGGGTAACTTGATACAGAACTTTTTCGGGCTTAGTAGCCTTCATCAGCCAAGCATAACCCTGAACACTAGCTGGTCGGAAAACACAAACAAACGCACTTACAGACGGCGCAGTTGGTCCACCACTGGTGTCTATCAGATGGGTCATAAGCACTTCATCGAACCGCAGTTCATCAGCGCCTCGCCACCTGCCATTTGCTGTCACTGCTGATCGGGTATATATTCACTCAGGAATGTGCGAAGACCGATCCCAGCATGTATTCTAGGTGATTAAGCCACCATCTGTCCTCGTCCATGTGCTGAGAAAGCATGTTACACAAGAGTTGTTTGCTCCGTTTCCGTGCCAACAGCCTCCTCGATCACTTCCTCGTCCTCCTCCTCTTCGGCTCCTGTAAGAACCCAATCATCATCACTTACTGTGGACAACGACTCCGGAATATCATCACTTAATTGAAAGGTCACCTGAATCTCTTAATAGGTACAAAATGCAGAGGAACCGGGTCAAACGTCTTATTGTCAGAGCTCGACAGCAGTTCGAAGAGGATCTGTTAAACCGAGCCATGGTTAACCCCAAAGTCCTGTACAGTTATATAAGACAGAGCACACGGAATAAGGATCCTATCCCCCTACTGCGAACTGCCGAAGGTGCCGAAATCTCAGACGACAAGGATAAAGCTGACCATCTCTCTCAGTTCTTCCGGTCCGTCGAAGTGACTGAACCCGGTTTTCTATCCCACACTTATGAAGACAATTCGATCCCATCTATTGATACAGTCCTCTTCACCGAAGATGTAGTTAAGAATGAGCTTCGTAAATTGAAAGAATCGACCTCCCCAGGCCCCGATGCAATCCCGGCCAAGCTGTTGAAGGAGCTAGCTTCTGAAATGGCCAAGCCGTTAGCCCTAATCTTCCAGGCGTCATTTGTTACGGGCTGCCTACCATCTGATTGGAAGACAGCGACGATCATCCCACTTTTCAAGAGTGGCAGCCGAGCGTCCGCAAATAATTACAGGCCGGTGAGCCTTACCTCCATTTGTTGCAAAATCATGGAAAAAATCATTAAGAAGGCGTTGATGCAGTTCCTTGAGCAAAATCATCTCCTTTCCGATGCCCAACACGGTTTTCGCAGTGGTAGGTCCTGTCTTACCAATCTGCTATTCTCACTTGATAGCTGGACCAAAGCACGTGACGAGGGCAAAACGGTGCATGCGATCTACATTGACTTCAAAAAGGCGTTCGATACCGTCCCTCATCAACGCCTGCTGCTTAAGCTGCGCAGCGCAGGCGTTCGCGGGAACCTCCTCCTATGGATCCAACACTTTTTGACAGGACGGTCACAAAGAGTCCAAGTCGGTCGCCAGCAGTCCTCAGGTTTACCTGTGGTGAGTGGCGTCCCACAGGGCTCAGTTTTAGGTCCCATATTGTTCCTCGTCTTCATCAACGACTGTGTCAGGGAGCTAGACTGTGAAGTCACCTTGTTCGCTGATGACATCAAATTATGGAAAGTTGTCCAAAGTACGGCAGACGAAAACCATCTACAAGCCAACTTGAACAGATTGGAGGACTGGTCAAAGCTTTGGCTTATGCCTTTCAATGTTAGTAAATGTAACTTTCTTCAAATCGGCAGTTTTAGAGCATCCTGCACGAAAGTCTATTCTTTAAATGGTACTCCGTTGCAACAAGTTGAGAGTCAGAAGGACTTGGGTGTGTGGATAACTTCTTCACTCAAACCAACGCTGAACTGTACGAAGGCGGCGAAGTCGGCCAGATCTATGTTACAACTGATTAGACGAGCCTTTATGGGGTTTGAAAAAGACAGCTTTTCCAAAATCTTTGGAAGCTTCATTCGGCCGCACCTGGAGTTCGCTATACAGGCATGGAGACCTTGGACTGTCAAAGACTGTACTGTCTTAGAGAAGGTCCAGAGGCGAGCGACAAAGATGGTCAAAGGTCTAGGAACATTGCCCTATGAAAGCAGACTGTCAATCCTCGACCTATTTCCCCTTACCTACAGACAACTCCGGGGGGACCTCATATTAACGTTCCGTATTATGAATAAGCTGCATTGTTGTTTCGTTCCTGATGATTTCTTTGCCCAGGCTAACACGCCAACTTTGCGCGGGCATTCCCTTAAACTACGCCCGGGCAAAGCAAGGATCGACGGAAGAAAATTTTTCTTTACCAACAGAATAGTTTCAGCGTGGAACGCTCTTCCAGAAGAGGTTGTCCTCTCCACTAGTGTCCATGCATTTAAGAGAAGACTGGACATGTATCAAGTGCAAACGCAACGAAGGTGAAAACTCCTTCATCAGATTCCAATGAATCACTTACAAATGAATCACATTGTTTATCACATTCACTGCATCAAATTATACTACTCGCGATTTGCGAGTAGCCATATATTTTTCTGTATTTTTCTGTTATATTTTTGTGAAGACTGTCTTTCCGGAACATGCAACTGTCGTAAAGTTTAAATTTTTCTTTGTATCAACTTATTTCATATCATCCTGTTACCAACAGGGAGTTCAAAGGCATTCGCCTATCTTTCCCTCAATAAACTGATACTGATACTGATACTATCAGAGACGTTTGGGCTCTCTAGTTCTGCATGTACGACCATATAGTTGGCTTCCGCTCTCTTCTTCATGGCCTCTTACACAGCCAACGTTTCCTACTCAAAATACTTCTTCAAACGGCGTTTTTGCGTACTCCTGGATTCACCCTTAAACATTGTTAGCGAAAACCGTAAAGATAAGAAATATTAGAGGAATAGCAACAGAAATATTATGGAATAGCAGTGAAATAGCAGTGGATTTGTCAGGCTGTATGCGTATACACGTTGCACGCCACGCACGTCAAATAATGCGGTTACGCGCGCGGATGGATGTCGCAATGCGCTTAAAATGGCCAACCAATCAGATGTCAGATTGCATTATTGCGGCAACCAATAACGTTACAGCATCGCGTATATCTAGCACTAGTCTGTGAACGTGCATCTATTAGATATCTAGTTGCTACTAGGGATCTTGACAGCTGTCATGAGCCTAGGTTCATTCGCAAATGGCCTATGCCGACAATAATTTTTCTATTACTTGCCGGCTTAATGGTCTATGTATTTTGCAGAATACAAATGCAGGGTGTAAGCAAAACGCCTGCATAAAACTTACAGCACCCGCCCCTGACGGTAATTACTGTCATCAGTGTCAATTAGTCCTACATTACACGACATGTGTGGGGAAATTCCTACGATGTGCTTATCACCTGCCGGCCCTTTGAAGTCACCGTCACTCCTTACTCTGTTGGCTTCCTCGGCGTAAAAATCAGATGGCTTATTGCCTCCATAGTCAATACCTCCCGTAAAACACATCGCTCGGGAAGGATCGAATTACCCTACCTAAGATGGACCACATGCGAGTGTTTAATTTCATATAAATAGGCACCCCGTCTGTTGCCAACTCCACGTCAACTATCTCTGGCACAAATTCTACTTTTTGTTTCACATTAACGATAGTCCTTTTTAGCGCTCTCACTCCGGTAAACCGACATTACGCCACTCGTAACTCCTCCATGATAATTTTACCACCCCGTAGCTCCACCTTTAGCCGTTCTCGTTTTTTACCTCTAAATATGCTTTTATTTGGAACAATCTTTCCCTCAAAATAAGGTTGTCTACCACATTATCGATTTTCATAGTTCTTTTAAGTCCTTAATGTGCATAATCCTACGCATAATTATTAAAAGGTTTTCGTTAACGCGTTCCCGCTGGTATGGGAGAAATAATCAAAACTGTAAAAATTTAGGCAATTTGCTTGCAGCACTCACAGAAATGTATTTCTTCGTTCATGACCGTCATATCTGACAAGCTTTCTTCCCTTCTAGAGTACTCGAATGTTGAGTCATGCTGTTGTTATCTCACGATTTTTTCAACGAAATTTAAAAGACAGTTACTGTCTGCTGTCCTCTTGACACTGTCATGGTTAGACCTGACAGAATCTCTACTCCCCACCTTAAAACTTTGACACGCCAAAAGCAATTGTTCTACAAACTAGGTCTGCGAGATACCCTTAGGGATGTGAACGCCCAAATAAAGCGTGAAATTTTCAGGGTGAACCACCTTTTTCTTAGTCAGCTTTTACTTCTTCTACATCTTCCGCTCCCCTATCCTCGGATTAAAGTTGTAAGCATCTTATTAAGCGTCTCACTGGTCAACGCAATACGTTAGCACACCTTGATGCTGACTTAGACTTAAATCTTCTCAATGCAAACTTCACTCCCACTGCCACCCACATTCCGGCAGGCGTAATTTCCTTATTACCATGTGTCTTTGTTCCTGTGTCTATGGAAACAGTGATGAAATATCTTTAAAATGTGCGAGGTTCAAAAGGTGCAGGACCAGATGTGATCACACAATTTCCCTTGAAATCTGACTCTTTTCAATTAGTACCTACATTGACACACCTCATCAACTTGTCCTTCATGGAGTCTAAGATTCTTGATAAGTGGAGATCAGTGAGAATCACTCGAATCCCGAAAAAAGCCTCCGTATCTGGTTCAAAGTCCTTTCGTCAAATTGTCTGCTCTTCTGCGCTAGTGAAAATTGCAAATCGAGTCGCTTTAGACATCATCACGCCATTTTTCGCCAATTTTTCCGATCCCTTGCAATTTGCGTATGAGGCCAGGCGTAGTACACTAGATGCTGTTAATCTGGTAGCCCATTCTGCTATAAGAAATTTAGATTACGGCTGCCGTGCATATGGCTGTGCTCTTATCGACAACTCGTCTGCCTTCAATACGATTTTCCGCCAACTTCTTCTTAACAAAACTTCTGCGTGCGGCTTTCCCGCCTGGGCTGTCTCTTGGCTTGGGGACAGTTTCACATCCAGCACTCAATTCAATAAGTGCGAACATCGAAAATCCATGGTCCTTCCCAACATCTGTGAAGTTCTTCAGAGGGCTTTATTATCACCTTATCTCTTTTCTCTCCACAAGGATGAACTACGGTTGCATAAAAAATGCTTGTCTGTTGAATATGCTGATGATATGGTTGTTGGCCATCCTCTCAAAAGTGAGTCACATCTCCAAATATTGAAGGACGGTCTAACTCATATCTTAACATGAGTTTATTTCAAGTTCAAGATATTGAAGACAAGAGGCCTAAGGCCCGGAGGAGCCTCTTCAAAGATAGTTCAAGACAGAAAAATAAACTCAAACAAGACGGTGGTCCTCGAAAGGAAGTTGGAACCGCTGACTGGTTGAGTAGATGCTGTCATCCACGGCCATTAGAAAAAAGCATCAAGGCGTCTTTCGAAACTGGGAACCGACATTGCATGGACAATATCCTCACTCAGGGAGTTCCAGTCTTTGATGACCCGACTGGAAAACCGTTAATTCTGAGGCAGATGGTCTGAGCGTTGCTGGCCTAGGCAAAAGGAGTGGCCTCGGGTGCGAGCGCCGTAATTTCGAATGATGATCCAATCCAACTCTGGGTAGTGTTTGAGCACAACCAAGCGGAACAGAAAAATTAGATCATTTCGACGTCGCCGATACTCCAAAGAAAAAAATTCTTAACTGCAAAGACGTGCTTCATAGGGAAGTCCATGGAGTTGTGGGAACATCCTAGAACCCAGTCGTTGCACCGTTTCAAGTGCGAGCATTTTTCCTGCGTAGCAAGGAACGTAGGTCGGGCCCGCAGACTCGATGACAGGCCGAACGTAGATGGAGAACAGCTTTTTAAATATAGCGGGAGATCGCAAAGAGAAGGTCCTTTTCAATATCTATAAGCACCGAAGCCCAGCCGCACGAATTTTGGCTGTGTGACAGTTTGTTTTCAAATTGTCGTGTATCATGACTCCAAGGTCGCGGAATTCCGTGACTTGTCGAAGTGGGACACTATTGAGCGAGTATAGTGAGACGACCTCAGTAGATGCAATTGTCATGAACGCCGATTTCGCAGCATTGACCGGCAATTGGTTACTTGAAGCCCAAGAGGCTAACTGGATAAGGTCCTGTTGCAGGGCGATTATGTCGTTGGCACCTGTGACATCACGCCATATTTTCAGGTCATCGGCGTACAATACGAACGGAGAGGAAAGGCATTGTTTCAGATCCTGAACGTAGAGTTAGAACAAGGTTGGGCCAAGAATGGATCCTTGAGGAACCCCAGATGATGCGACTTCGGCAGGAGACAATACACCCCCGACCCTGACACTCCAAGTCCTATCACTCAAATATGACCAGATCCAGTTCAGAATGTTGCCACCAATACCAAGGGTTGCTCACTTGTTTACGATCAGCTGGTGAGAAACGCGGTCAAGCGCTTTACTGAAGTCGATAAATACCAAATGCGTTGGGCAACCCCTATCTTTCGATTCGGCCCAAGACTCACGGGCAAATAACAGGTTTGTTGCACAAGATTTTCGCGCGTAAAACCATGTTGCTCTTGAATCCAACCGTTGGTTTGCTCCAGGAAATTGTCGATCTCTTGTTTTATGAGGGTTTCGAGAACCTTCACTAAAACCGAGGTGAGAGTTATTGGCCTATAATTGGAGGGAAGCGATTTATCACGCAATTTATAAAACGGCTTCACGACACTAAACTTCCAATCTTGAGTAAGAGTGCTCGTACTGATGGACGTTTGAAAAATATCCATAACAAGTGGAGCACTGATATCTGCCAGATGCTTCAGTATAAGTGGGTGCAAATTGTCAGGTCCAGGTGAGGTCGATGATTTAAGTGCAGTCAAAATACGGATAACCTTTTCTTCCGAGAACTCGATGTTTGTTAAAATCGCCGGGCTCTGAGATGGGAGGGACACTGGTGTTATTGTTTGCTGCTGGTTAGCATATACACCCCGGTATTTATAATGCCAAGACCTGCGCTTTCTCCCCATCCGAAAGCATGCGCTGACCATCCGCTGCAATTAGCTCTGGGATTCCAGGTTGAGCTCTGCGACGACGGTTGATATAGGCGTGGAACCGCTTTGGCTTAGAGTCGGAGACTTCTAGTATGGTATCTTCGTAATCCCTTTTACCTTGACTTATAACGGCATGGCATTCATTACGTACTAATTTATAGCAGTCAAATACACATTGCATTACGAGTAAACGGAACGCTTTCCACGCTCGGTTGCGCCTTCGCAATAAGCCTTGCGCTGTTCGGCCGATCAAGGGTGGAAATAGCCGGGATGAGCCAGGAACAGACATTGGAGTAAACTCCGCGAAAAGTGCAGAAACGTTAGATTTCAAAAGTGTTCCTTTTTCCTCTACATAGGCAGCGGTAGGAACCTCTCAAAGTAAAAGTGGAGCAGCTTGCCGCATGCTGTTAAAGTCCATACGCCAAACATTTGGCCGTGGTGGTCTTCGGGGTCTAAATATTGGTCGTGAAAGCAGATAGTACACGGAAACGATGCAATCATCACCAGTGGCCAGTGGATTCGAGATGGTGACATTCGAAGTTTCATCATGCTGGTTAGGTAAGATTAAATCCAAACATGACGACGAAGAAGCTGATATCCGCGTAGGCGACAGTACATGTTGCACAAGACCATTGACCGAAACAACATGAAGAGTAGCGTTGTTTAGACAGTTTGGAGATGTGGATACTGGGGTTGTCATAGACCAATTAACCAAAGGAAGGTTAAAGTTGCCCAAAATTCAAACACGTGAAGATGATGCATATTCAGCGAACGTGTCGAGCCAGGCCAGAGACGTAGTGCTAGGAATCCTGTACACAACCTTCACCATTACAAGTGATTCGCGGGAGCTGGAGACTGACACCCAGAGTTGTTCAACGAGGCCTTCACCTCCAAGGCTTCGGATAACCTTGCTTTGGAGGTCCTGTCTCACGTACAATGCGACCCCACCATACGCAGGTCCGGCTCTATCAGTTCGGTAAACGTTGTAGCCAGGAATGTGAACTTCATTTTCACCAATATCAGGATGGAGCCAAGTTTCCGTAATTTCAAAGACGAATGGCCTTTGGTTGTTAACCCAATCGGAGAGCTCGGCGAGCTTAGGAAGCAAGCTTCTGGCATTTATTAAACCGATTGGGGAGGCTGTTTGACTGAGTTGTCTAACAACCTCACGATCAATGGTGCGGTGAGGAGATGGCGTCTCCTCATAACCCGAAAATTTTGGATTAACATGGCCGTTTCACTGGTGAGTGTCCGACGCTTTAGCTCTTGGACGGCCATGTGGCGTTTTTTCCCGCTCTTTGGGTGATAGGTCGGGTTTTACTGATACTGGTAGGCCCTTGAGCTTATAACATCTTGACAGCCATTTTTTAGCAATCACAGATGACTCGAATATGAGCTTTAGCGGACGTGGGTGGCTTTCTGATTTGGCACCAAGCACAATAATTTGGTTAACCGCGATTTCCTCATCAGCATTTTCCAACAGCCGTTGCAAAATGGGATCGATCTCAGCTTTGCCAAAGTTTAATCGAGAGGTGGCATCGCCTTCTGTCGCTTCAGGAACGTTGAACATGATCAGACACCTGTCACGTTGTCTCACTTCAGCAGTTGGTCGTTTCACCGACATAGATATGGGAGCTGCAGCAACGACCGGGGTGTTCGTGCGTTTCGGCACACCAGTTGATGGAGTCTGCTCCGGAATCGAGTCGGGGCGGGAACAGGCACGGGCGGGTTCGTTGCTCTCTGTCTCCTAGACCTCGTGGGCTTTTTGATTACAGGAACAATAGGCGGAGAGGAGCATGTCGTGTCACCCCGGCCAACAGAATCTGGAGATACAGAATCTGCAACTTAAGGGGCTATAATAGGTAGAACTGACTCCTCGTCCACAACTGCTTGAACTGTGCCAGCATGGATAGTGGAAAGATGGAGTGCAGCGTGGGTTCTACATGGCTCATAATAGATTACGCAGCATTGAACATCGAGTTCTTTGAGAACTTCGTACTGTTTGGTGGTCACAGCTAAACAAGCGATGTGGAACCAGCTGGACTAGCCCTGGCATTGGACGGCTTTCGTCCGACGTGTGACGGTGCAGTTGCATTGAGGACATCTTGTAGAATTCGTCATTTTGAGAAATTAGCGGATTCCAACTAAAAAAGATCGACTAAAGAAGTTTGTATAGTAAATACAAAGACTAAAAGCCTTTCTTCTTGCAAATAGATCGATTTATAGAAATCTTACACGTTATCTCAAAATTTGAACCAACCGCGTTCAAGGTCAAGGTTATAAGTTGGTGCAATTTTCGTTCTAAACCTATGTGAACGTACCCACTGCTGCCCATCGGTACAACCTTTACGTTGTACGATGCCTTTAACAGTCTTTTCCTTGGTTAGCATGTCCGGTATGAGTGGCCTGATTCGCGTAAATGCGCGTGTTTTATGTGGTTTCGCACGGCCCATTCACGTAACGAATGAAAATAGCTATTCTGCTCCGTTTCCGTGCTAACTGCCTCCTCGATTGCTTCCTCATCCTCCTCGTCTCCCGTAAGAACTCAGTCATCATCACTTACTATGGACAACGACTCCCAATTATCATCTCTTGATTCATTATCACAAAGTGTTGGGCTCTCTTGTCCTGCGTTTACCACCATATCATCGGCTTCTTCTTTCATCTTCATGGCCTCTTCCACGGCCAACAGTTCCTCCTGCAAATACTTCTTGAAACGCGATTTTCGTGTACTTCTGGATTCGCGCTTAAACATTATTAGCGAAAATGGTAAAGATAAGGAATATTATGGGAAATAGCAACAGAAATATTATGGAATAGCAGTGAATTTGTGAGGCAGTAGTTGCAGTACGTATATACGTACGCACGCCACGCACGTCAAATAATGCTGTTACGAGCACGGACGGATGTCGCAGTGCACTTAAAGTACGCCAACAAATCAGATGTCAAATTGCATTATTGCGACAAATAATTACTTAACAGCGTTATCAATGTCTAGCAATAGCCAGTTCACGTACATCAACTAGATATCTAGTTAATACTAGGGGCATAAGTGGGCATAAACTTAACCTCCAGTTTGCGGGACCGGTTTACTGACAGATGTGATGAGAAATGGACTCCCCATGTCAGACGACTTAGAACATGATTCGACGAATACCACAGTCATAACTCAAGCTAGAGATGCGCACGCATTATAGTAGGTCCGAACAACTGCGGAGTAACCCTGGAGGAAATCCAACTTTGAACAGCGCCGGACGCTTTTATTGTGTGATAGAGACACTCCCCTGGTTAGCGATGACGGAAGCATTGGGTCGACCGTTGTCGGCAAGTCCACAGCAAAGTTATATCAGAAAATTTGGATCCCAATTCGCGTATCCTTAATTTGAACATTTTTGGGATAGGCTAGTAGTAGTAGGGTTTATTAAGTGAATTACATGTGACGTCTCGTTTGGAGTTAGCGAAAATCGGAAGTTATTTGCCCAATCAAAAGTTCGGTTTTTAGTTCCGTTTTAGTACAATATGAGACAAATGGTGTGTTACGCTTGTCAACTCTTCTTTGTATTTGTTGGCCTTTGTTATGGCTAATTGGCCTCGTCAAAAAAATTAATACGGACTTTAACCTAGACAGGTAATCAGTTCTTTCATCTTTGATGTCATTTCCACAATCCAACGATGCGTATCTTTTAGTCTCCATAAAAGCTCTTTATCCGCCTCAAATCTATCGAGTCCGACTTGTTATAAGGAAAAACGTTAGATACACATTTCTAAACTTTATTTTTTCCTCTTTTCCCCTTTCACAGAAAGAAGTAAACACTGTGTTGCGGCCCTAAAATGTAATGTCCACAGCCCGTGTGAGTTGTCTATATTGGCTTAAGGGTGCGATATGAATCCCGCGATGACTGGTTCAGAGCAAGGGCCAGATGTAATAAGTGTAATGGGAATAGATTTCCAGCTTCTAGGACGACAGTCACTCTATACCTCTCAAATTGAAAATTTCTTTAGTATGACGTCATTCATCTGAGGTGTTGACCTCGTACTCGAATCCATTGTTGAGAGGGGTGGGGGTGGAATGTTATAAGGGTTGTTTAAAAATTAGCCGTATGAGCGCGTGATAAGCCGTCAAATGTGTTATGTCCAAGAACAACACTTATTCACCCACGTGTTCAATGTCACCACTTCACTTATTATATAATTAGCAAAATTAATAAAAGTATACCAAGATGTCCCGGGCCCAGTGTCCTACGGGATTCGTGTGTAATGAGGGGCTATAGGGGTGGTGTAAAAAGCAGACGTATGAGCGTGCGATAAGTCCAAAAAGGTGTCTTGTCCAAGAACAACACTTATTCACTTAGTTTGTGCTGCCTGACCCGCATGTTCAATGTCAAAATTTCAATTGTATCCTAGAATTATAGTTTAATCAGCAAAATAAGTAAAGTATACCAAGACCAATTTTTCTGTCGCAGTCACGCTTAAATTTAGGCTAATCAGTACTGCGAAAAACGTGAACTCGCTGTGACGTATTCGGCATTGGGGTAATGCGCGGTATGGCATACTGCTTTGACTGTCATCAGAGACAATACTCCCGCTTGCCAACCTGCAAGAAACGTTATAGTAGCTGATAAAATCGGGAACAATCTTCGCCAAAATCATTGTGGAAGGTTCCTTATATTCTAATAGTACCAGGCTGGGAGACATTCTTGTTTTAAAAAAATTTCAACAAATCAGTTACGAGTTTAATCTGACTGCTATGTAACGTTGACAATGCCTTATTTAATGTGTGTGTGTCACACTTCTATTTACGGCCACCTATTATTATTTACTTCAATAAGGTTTCATTTTTTACAGGAAGAAGAAGTTTCAAACAGAGAGGTCTTGCTTGAGCATTGCAAGATAATTCTAACAGTGTTGTATGCTTGAACTGACTTTCGGTCTCGGAATCAGTATCGTCCAATCGACATGCAGGAGTTAATAAGTCCAATGTTAGGTTTTAATTAGTCACAGTGTCGACGTCAGCGATGCTATGCCCAGCAAAACTCAAGTAGATCAAGTGGAAGTGTAAGCAGCAGCGGTGAATGTAAACCCCCACCAATGTCGTCACCTTCATCGGCTGAGGTAAACCATAAAAGTCTGACAGGAACGATGCCCTAAAGTGTTCCAACGGGGGATTTGAACGCTGCAACATGCTTATCTATTCCCACTGAAAGCTCTGATCCAAGAAGTCCTTTGGAGGCAAACGCTGCAGGCGCGTCCTTGTTTTATCATTCCGTATCCTCACAGGAATTTGGTATTCCAATATAGAAGAACCAACGCTGTTTATCTCATCTGTTTTTTTTTCAGAAATGCAAAGTTGGGCCTGCGAATTAAATGCCAAAGTTTTTTCCAGGAAGAGGTACCTGAAAGGGCACATCGATAGGCTCCATAAGCGTATCTGTCTCCCTTTTATCCGCACTGTTATGTCTCATTTGCTTCCTCGGATAGGTTTTAAAGCTCTTTGTATCTTCATGATAACTTCGCTTCAGAATTAAAGCGTTCATACTTCTGCTTTATTTTCAATTCCTGTGCACTTTATGCAGGAAGTTTGAGTAAGGGCTTTTGATGTGAATATTTGAGCGGCGGTGAACTCTGTGCACATCATGTTGTCTAGGGCTTAAGGTTTTTAATAACCCATGCGCTGGCTGTGTAAAGCCTGGCTTGGTCAATTGCCTTCCCTTCAGACTTTAGCGTTCTTGACATTTTTGAAAGGGTTGGTAGTTAAAATCAGCTCGACCAAGCCCATATGGCCTTTAAAGAATAATTTATTTCTGTTGTTTTTTTTTATTATTTCCCCTTACAGGGTCACGCAAGTTCGGTTGTGAGACGTGTGGCGCTTGCTATTCGTTGAGGGCAAACTTGGCTAGGCTATCAATCACGTCCACAAAATTGCGCCTCTTTTTATGACCAGATTAATTGCTATGCATATTTTCTTTTGTTTGCAACGTTACTCACCCTAACGCTTGCAATTTTCGCCCTCACTCGCGACTGCAATTGTTTGGTGAAATGAATGAAAGCCCGTGACGTGTCCTCACTGCAGTGTCTTTGAGGATCATTGAATAACTTGTGCCTTCCATCCCCCCTATTTTCCACTTCGCAAACAAGGTCAAAGATATTGATAGTGTCCACAATAGCGTGCGCCCTATCTGACTTGAACAGATTAATTTCTATGCATATTCTTTTTCCCTTGGAACGCTGTTGATACTTTCGCTTGTAACCTTCGCTCGGCTTCACTTAGGATTACAATAGTATAGGTGAGCCCTTTGTCTGCGACTTTTGTGATGCCCATATGCAGTGCAGCCCGTCAGTCGCCGCAGTAGGTGCAGACAACTTTTGGATTGCTTATTATATGAATTGTAATTCGGACTGAACAGCTGGGGTCAGTTCGCTTAATGTGGACAACTGGTTAATATGGACAGTTCACCTGGAACAGAGGTGTCCACATTAACCGGACTCCACTGTATTGCCCTTTCCAGGTCTTTTGGTGGAAAACCGAGCACCCTATGGAACCATCATCCTCTCTACCAATAGTATTCCATTAAAACGGGCAAAGGATGCATTGCCATTGCACGCCACCTCCAATTTTGCATACGAATTCACATGTTATTGCGGATGCAAATACATTTGGCGCACACAAAGAGGCAACTCGCAGCCAGGACCGCTGACCACTTGCCCAATTGGCTTTTGAAGCAAGAAGACAGAATACCAAGGTCCTCCATCACCAAGCATCTATAAGACAGCGGTCATTCAGTCGACATTAAAACAGCGTTTCGAGTACTTGTTCGGGCCCAAACAAATCGAATCCTTTGCAATTTAGAAGCTGCATACATATGGTGAGAGAAACCTGACCTATGCAAGCAGCTTGATCATGTCGTCAAACTCCAATTGCCCTGGTTATTTGCTATTTAATTTAATTTCCCACGTTTTTTCGTTATATTTCCTCATCCACTACTCCCCATATGTTGACTTAACGTTCCCGACCTTTATCGATTAATGTTTAAACTGACTCAGGTTCCTTGTTGTTGCCAGTAATTCTGAGATTCACCACTCCTGTATGTGTCTTCGTTAACATTCTTATGCAACGACAAGAAGCAGCTGATGAGCTGGCTCGAAATTTGTTGATAGCAATGAATTCTGCTGTTTTTGCTCGTTTACAATTGGTACCGGGAAAAACACCTTCAAATTGATCAGATTAATTTTGATGCATATTTTTTTCTTCAATTCTTTCGCTTGTAATCTTAATGTGCCCTTACTCGGGATTACAATAGTTGAGGGGGTGAAGACGAGCCCATGTGCAGTAAAATTTTTAGAACATAAGCCAGACCGCCGTGTTTGTCGCTGCACCTTTTGGGTTGCCTGTTGAATGGATTTTAATGAAAACTTAGCACTTCTCTGGGAATTAGCGGTGCGTGATTCTCTCTGCATAACTGATTGTTGCTTCCAATTTCTGCGGGCTAAGAGGTGGTGGTATACGCTGGCGCCGTTATAGTTTAAAAATTTGTTGCAAGCCTAGACCTATGTGGAATTGAATTCCTACAGTTAACACGAACTGAATGCCTAACCTTCGATATAGTCCTGATCCCAACATCGACCCTACATCCCACTCTAATCCTAGACATGGCCCTAGCGCTCTTATTCTTTCTAAACTAATTGATCCTCGAATTCTGCAAAAAGCCGCATGCCACTTGTTTCCGTCCCCTGTTTTACCGGCCGTGTTAGCCATTAGTTTACGCAGTGCCTGTAAAAGTATATTCTTAGTGTGATTTTCCTCTAATGTTTCGTGATACTTGTAGACTTACACTCTTCATTATCCTCGAACAAAAAAGCGACGTTGGCGTAATTAAAGCCAGCCTCTGGTAAACTGGAGGCTCTTAATGTGTTTTTTTTGTTAGTTTCAGATCTGCGAAACTAGCCCTGTGACATTAGTGGTAATTGTTTCAAATCGAGCACCCAACGGAGTAGGCACATCAACTCTGTGCAGTTTAGTACGCCTTTTTTTCATTATGCGAGCTTTTACCTTGTCCCTCGCTCCCTAGTCGTCTCAAGCGTAAAAGTAACCTCTGGTAATTTGCAGTCTCTTACGGTGTTGTGATTTGTTTCAGATCTTAGAGACTTCCCTTGTGCTATTTGTGGCCATTCTTTCAAAGAGAAGCATCAGCTGAAAGTTCACAACCGCGATGTACATGAAGGTACATCTCTTTTTGTTTCATGCCTCGAATTGATCCCTCTATTTGTCGATATTTGTATGTGAAGTCAATGTCTGTAATGGGTCCGTTCTAAGTTTTTTACGACTCTTTCGCACCGAAAAACTGCTCTAGTTTTTTGATGGCTCTCTTGTTTGTTTGGGCGGTGGGGAGTCATGGTTCTTTTATGCGAATTGTTTTCATAGTGAAGGTGCCTGTCCTAGAAGTTTGGAGAGGTTTGTCTCAGAGGTTTTAAGAATTCTTACAATGTCGGTTTGCTAGTGTCAAGCACTCGACTGGTACATGCGAGGGGGCAGACAAGGAGCAGAAGTTAACTTGACCCTCAGAAATTCATCGTCTGTGTAAATTAGCCCATTTATCACTGCAAAAAGATAGGACGCATTTGAATCCATCACTGGGTTTGACAGGATGCCCCTGTACCTACTTGGATTGAGAGTCAAAACCAGTGGCTTCCAGGTGACAGATTTTAACCCAATGTACCACCGTGAACTTCTTATAGATTAGGTCCCCTGACCGGCACGGGTTTTAAAATATTTATGAATTTTTGCCGGACAAGAAACAGCAAGGGCAGCGTACACTGTACATGGGAATTGAAATATCCCGCCCACTAAAAAGAAGTTGGCCTTGCGATAGCTTTCAGGAAGGGCAAATATTCTTGTGTATCAACCTTAACATGTAACTAAACTACTCTTAAGCCCATGCCTACCCTAAAACCTGCTGCTGATGAGAACCTAAACCCTTACTTCTCAAATAATCCTGAAACCAAACCTGACCTTAACTCAAACCTTGAACTGAATCCTAAACTTAGCCTCAAACCGAAATCTAGTCTACCCAGAATTTGACGAAACCTAGACGATTGTTTCCCACCGGTTGAAAATTCTAACCTAAGTTCTTTTTTGTTTCGTGCGCAGATGGGTTCCTCCTTTTGCTTGTGGTCTCCTACCTTTTCTCGGGATTGCAGTAGTTAAGTGAAATGAAAGCGAGTCCACGATTCTTCATCATTCCAGTGCCTTTGTTTCTCTTTTCGTAATCTGTGCCTTCCGCCTCCTTCCTGTCTGTAGCCTATGCGGTTCCCGGATGCCTATGAACAATTATCTTTTGAGAAGCAAAATCACAGCTTCGTGTTGGTCGCTGCAGTAGCTGTATGTAAATTGTAGTTTGTTTTCTCATGTCCTTTATAGGAGTAAGCGAGTTCAATTGTGACATCTGTGGACGTGCATTTTCACTGAAGGGAACCTTGGAGAAGCGTATGGATGAAGTCCACAAATGTGCGCATTTTCTGACTTGATTCTATTGATTTGAATGCATGCCTTTTTCACCTTCGAAACGCCCCGCCCCCTTTGTCTGTCACTCATAGGATCAAAGTGATACTGCCGAGTTAATCACCGCAGTAGCTGCATGTTACTTTCTTGTTGCTTTTTAAATGGATTTTAACGAAGACTGGAAAGTGTTGATCCTTTCTTTTTTAGTGGTTCAAGCTGTCGCCTTCAAATTTCCACTTTGTTTTCATTCCTCAAGATTTCTTCTCGTTTCTTAACGCGCTCTATGTTTATCAATGTTTTGTTGTGACACGCAATTGTCTGGTGCATGAGAGAAGACAGAGAACGAGAGCGAGTGAATCTGGCCCTGGAAAATTCATAATCACAGCAAATTAACGCATTTCTCACTGTTAACAAATTTGCACTTTTTAAGCTGTCACGGGTTTTGACACGATACCTCTCTGTCTACCAGGACTGATAGTCAGACTCGGTGCCTGTTATTGTCCACCTCAACTGGTAGAGGTTACGACGCTGGTGACTTCGAACATCACCTGTACTAATTGACGAAGCATTGGCAGCACTGAAAACGCTGGAATGTTTATCGGTAATCAATGGTAAATCTGTAAGGAATCGTAGTTAAATAACAGCAGTTCGTTCAATATATTTTGAAATTTCGAAAAGCCCACCAGAGACTTCAGAAGGGTATTCAACCAAATAATTTTCTAAAATATTTTGACTTAGCAAAACAAAAGAGATAAGGTTACTCAGAAAATTTCGCATAATATTCAAATTTACTGTTCCTATTCATAGCTATTTTTTTATACATCCGGAAATTGGGGATCATTTAAAAAATATCACTTGTCCCAATTGTGAAAATTTCATGACACACAGTATGGAAGGCTTTTGTACAGCCAACGCTCCACCATTGAGCTACGAACGCATGCCAACGTTTTGAACTGCATCACCTTGAAAAAATCCTGCCCCCGTTTGGTTTGAAATTTTTAATCAGTGGCATTTTAAGAGGGAAATACTTGTTTCCAACGAGCAAAAGATAGTGTTTCAAGATCAACACACTTGATTTACGTACAAAGCCGGATACTCACAAAATTTGTTTCCTGAACAAACCGTACTACAGTATTCCTCTCCTCAGTCGCCACTTGGGTCTAAATCCATCTGCTCGCACAGTATCGTTGTGACGAGCAAAGCGGACACTCGTCAAAAATCTTCCTAAACGAGGTCGGACCAACCAAACTTCTACAACGCTGGTACTGGTGAAATTCTCAGACGCTAGTACACACGAAAGAGCAAAGGCGGAGTCGCTAAATTCTATTGTATCACATTTGCATTGATACCAGCATTGGAGTAACTTACTGCATAGTTAGAAATTAAACTAGCTCAGTTATCACGCCTGCTCTTACCAACCCTGAATAAAGTTTCCACGTTTAGACATTGCTCTAGTAGTCCGTCAAAGTTCTGCTTCTTAAATTCTACAACCAATCATCTTAAGTAAGGAGAACAGCCTTTAACGTATTCTTACATTAGCTAAGCGACGAATGAGGCTATCTGTCTCGTATATAAGTTAAAGCTTCACATCTGAACCTTTTTGCGGAAATTTCGCTTGTCGTGCGAAAATAATACAAACGACAAGTCAAATGCAAAGTTTGCCGCGAGAGGCGCTTGAACTCAAAGCCCCTTCAACACAAGACCGCGATCCTTACCTCTGCGCCATCGCCGCATGCTGTAACCGGCGATCGAAAAGCTTGACTAATTGGGTACGATCGACGCACACAGAGAACCGATGCGAAGGATATCATATTCTAGCCTCTAAGTATAGCAAACCTGAAGGTAAAATGGAAAATATGAAAAACCTCCTTCAGCAGACCACCGCTGCGATGGAAAAGTGATGACTTCAATGCATACGCATGGACTGCCTAAAGAAGAACTTAGGATGCCTATACCTGAAGTACAGGCCACCAAAGTGGACAACTAAGACACCGGTGAGACAACTTCAGACAGATCAAATGACCAAGCAGTCACACCATCCGTTTCGAGCTCTAGGCCCACTGCAGCGAAGGTGACCAAAACTGTAATTCAGGACTCCCGTCAGGAGGGTTATCATGGTGTAGTTGTTCAGGGGTTGCAAGAAGCAACTTCAGACAGTTCAGACGACCAAGCAATCACACCACCTAGTTCGAGCTCTGGGCCCACTGCAGAGAAGATGACCAAAACCGAAATTAAAGACTCCCGACAGGGTGGTGAACATGGTGTATTTGTTCAGGGGTTGCAAGAAGCAACTTCAGACAGCTATGACGACCAAGCAGTCACACCACCTAGTTCGAGCTCCAGGCCCACTGCAAAAAATGCTGCGAAAACTTCAGCTAAGGGCACACGACACCGAGAGGATCATTATTACTGCGTAGTTGTACAGGGGCTAAAAGAAGACATTTCAGACCGCTCAAACGACAAAAACGATCCAGACATGGTTTCCTTTAACGATGGCCTGAGCGACAGGAAAAGAATTTGAAGTGCTGAGGTCATTTCGTATCGGGAAAAGGCTGGCAGATACTGCAGAAATACTCCGACCCAGTCCGCTAAAAATCATATTAAGAAACAAGGAACATGTCTAAAAAAACTAACCTACGTCAGGTGCATAAAGAGGTTTTCGTTCAACCGGACAACTCCCTGGAGGAACGGGTGAAACGCTGAGAACTAGTAGCGGAACTACAGTCGAGGAGCAAGAATGGCGAGGCAGGCCTGAAAATCTTCAAGGAGAAGATAATTCAGAAGAAATCCTTGAACCAAACCGTAATGCTCCGAACGACGGTCAGGAAGTGACTGTCACAACCGGATTACACCGTACAAAGAAAATAAAGTGCATGTACACCAATGCATAAAGCCTACTCTCCAAATTAGATGAGCTTAAGATTATTATTTGCAAAATGGAACCAGACGTCGTCTGCATAACAGAAACATGGTTAACCACGAAAGTAGGCGACCAGGAAATTTCTCTCCCCGGGTTTCAAGTTTTCCGAAAAGATAGAGTCGGGCGTCCGACAAATCCGAAAACCTTTCGGGCAATATAAAGGCAATATGGCTCACCGTTAGAACACCGGGGTCACAGACCATTGACATCATGGCGGTCTACCGTCCACCATCGAGCGACCAACAGTCAGACACTAGTTTGGTAGAAGGAGTCAAAGAAATTGCTGAGAGATCCGATGTCATGGTCATGGGAGACTTTAACGCACCCATATCCACTGGAATGTGAGTTCTGCGCCCGGTTCAGAAGTAAATTTCGATCGACGACTCCTGCGCACAGTACAGGCATCTTTCCTAGCGCAACACGTCCTATCTCCGACCAGACTTCACGAAGGGCAACAAGCTAATTGCTTAGACCTGGTACTTACCAAAGCACCTGATAGCGTGGACATTGTAAATTGTTTACCACCTCTCGGAAAAAGTGATCACGTAGTGCTACAGTGGGAATATTCACTCTTCTCTGTGCCCGATCGTAGTGTGGTAACCAGACACAGCATCTGGAGAGGGGACTTTCCACAAATGAAAACCACAGTGAGCGAGATAGACTGGAACGAACTATTCACCGGGTGCGTTCTCAATGATTGGTCGGCATTCAAAGCCGTATTACACGGACTAATTACCGATTTCTGTCCTATCACGGTAAAGAAAGTAACAAATAGGCCTCGATGGCTACCGCCGACGCTAAAAAGGGAAGTAAACCGCAAAGGAAATTTGTTCAAATTTTATAGCAGAGAGAAGACCCCCGAATTGTACAATAGGTATAAGGCGCAGAGAAACAAGGTTAAGAGCCTGCTATTAATTGGCCGCCAAAACCGTGCAGTAGGAAACCCAAAGATTTTCTACAGCTACGCTAGGCAATGTACTCGAAATAGAGACCCTATTCCTCTGCTGAAAACGGACGACGGTGTAGAAATTTCCGAGATTAACGAAAAGGCGGAACATTTATTCTCCTTCTTCCAGTCGGTCTTTACGAGAGAGGCTGAGTTCACTGCTATTAACTGCAGTGTGCGTGTGATCCAGACCATAGACTCAGTTGCACTCATGGAAGCTACCATTCTGCGAGAAGTTCTACAGCTCAAAGAAACGAAGTCGTCAGGTCCAGATGAGATGCCTGCAAAGCTATTAAAAGAGCTAGCCATAGAGTTGGCTGTACCCCTGTACCTACTATTCCGAGCTTATCTTAATACTGTACAAGTGCCACCCGATTGGAAGGCAGCATGGATTTCACTCACCCACAAAAGTGGGAGTCGAGCGACCGCAAATAACTATAGACCGGTCAGTCTCAACTTAATATCCTGCAAGCTTATGGAACGCATAGTAAAACGCGCGCTGATGCACTTTTTGGAGCAACATCAACTTCTTTCTGATAAGCAGCACGGATTCCGCAGGGGAAGGTCCTGCTTGACCAATCTGCTCTATTGTCTAGAACAATGGACCGAGCGATCAATGAAGGGAATACGGTGCATACAGTCTTCGTAGACTTCAAGAAGGCGTTTGACATGGTGGCTCATCAACGTCTCTTATACAAGCTCAGCCGTATAAGGGTTAAGGGAAACCTTTTGCAGTGGATCGCAAACTTCTTGACTGGTCGTACCCAAACCGTATGTATTGGCGAACAGCGGTCGGTGGAGATAGCAGTTTAGAGCGGGGCTCCACAGGGATCTGTTCTTGGTCCTATTCTCTTCCTTACATATATATTGATGACTGCATAAGCGGACTAGGCTGCGAAATCGCAATGTTTGCTGATGACCTAAAACTTTGGAAGGTCATACGCAACCAAGATGAATTAAACCTCCAGGAAAATTTGCATAGACTGGAGCAATGGTCGACCCTTTGGCTTGTGCCATTCAATGTGGCCAAATGCAACCTAATGCGCTCTGGCAGAACCAGCTCTACGCCTCGGAGGGTGTATTACCTGAATCACACGCCGCTACCAGAGGAAGAGGCTCAGAAAGACCTAGGGGTGTGGTTCACGCCTTCACTGAAGCCATCACTCCACGTCCTGAAAGTGGCTAAATCCGCAATGTCGAGCTTGTATCTAATCAAGCGCGCCTTAAATAAGTTTGACAAAGTTGTATTTGGCAAGGTATTCGGCACGTTCGAGCGACCTAGACTGGAATTTTCCATCCAAGACTGGAGACCTTGGACAGCCAAAGATAAAAAACCTTTAAAGGGTACAATGACGCGCAACAAAATTAGTACGAGGCCAACGGAACGTCCTTTATGAGACCCGACTGGTAAATCTTGAGTTGTTTCCTCTGCATTACAGGCAGCTACGTGGGGACCTAATCCAGGCATTTCGCATGTTGCTTGGTCAGGATTGCTGCCTCCAAACAAATGACTTCTTTGAGCGGGTCACTACCTCTAGGCTGCGAGGACATGCCCTCAAATTACGTGTGACTGGGGCAAGACTTGCCCGAAGAAAAATTCTTTTTCTCTAAGAGGGTAATCCAGGCATGGAATGCCCTTCCTACGGATATTGTTATGTCCCCTTCCGTGGATGTTTTCAAGGCACACCTATACCGATTTAATAGCATCTTCGCGAGTAAGTTCCCAAATCCAATCAGTGAAGTGCTCCGAATCCAAAAATTGATGTGCTCTAAATGCAAACACTTAAATGCTAGAAATTCTATAAATATATATTGATAGTAATTTTTAAGTAGTATTATTATTAGTATTTAACCAAATGCGTTAAGAAATTGCCTAGCTCCGACGTCTCTGCTCACTATGTGAACTGCGCTCATCGCATCTGAGGTCGCATCTACCGCACCTATGGTCCTAGGCTACGGGGTCCTGTCACACCCTTTCTCGCATCGATCGACTGCTGACGACGTGGCGGGTTCTTCGGCTCTTGGCACAGCCAATGCGTATCATGGTCGCCTCTCCGGTTCTTCAGGACGTTCTCGTGACTCCGAGGTCTCCTCCTCGTATGGTCCTTCGGATGTAGATATTACTCGTCATGGACGCCATGGCTGCCGACAAAATTCACAGAAGCATCATGCTTCTATCATTCACATACTTCCACCACGAGCGACAGTTTTGCTCCTAAAAACCACAAATTACATTCCATTTTGAATTATGAGCCAGCCTTATGAGTGTTTTCACTGTCTGCTCTTCTTCCTCAGTTACACTGCTGGCTCGTGTAAACTGAGTGTGAGTGTATTACTTCAAACAAGCGAGTAGTCGTTTGAAATTGTGTCAACGACTTTTTCGGAATGTTCGGCTATGCCGGTGAATTTTCTTAAATCCTATGTACCAAGAGGGAGTTCAAAGGCGTTTGCCTATATTTCCTTTAATAAATTTGACTTGACTTGACACTTTGGGCGGTTAATCCGCCCAGCCTACTGGACTTACGAAATCCATCATTACGGATCCAAGAAACCGATTGCCCAGGCGGGATTTCCTAAAACACACCTTCTAGCATCCACCAGAATGAGCATTAGGCTCGCTTACTGAATTACTCGAATTCGCCAAACCCTCTTAATAATTATTTGATTAAATGGAAACTGGTGCTTAGATTTTTACAACTGGCTCTTTACTCCACTGCTCCAAATCGCATCCACCATGCGCTAGTGCTTTCTGTGGTGTATATTATCCAATTCTCATTTCAACCGCTAGTGGTATGTTGCAGATCACGGCGACTAAATCTGGTCTTGCCATCTGCTGTTAGTTTGTAGGGCCAACAAGGATGTATCAGTGTGGCATCCCCAGGCACAAGCCTTTTATGTCCCCTTCCAGCTTGAACTCTGAAAGAGCTGTGATCGATCGTGATCCGTTCCTCCTATCCGCCGCTTTGACGGTTGCTTTTTCTGGAATCCTAGAAATGAGGCTAAAAATCTCATTCAGTTTATGATTTTTATCATGTCGAGTATGGTTTCGTGCACCTATTCACACTCACCTGCTGGATTGTCCTATCCCAACCACATATATAAACACCCATGTGCGACAGCGGTTCCCTCCTTGAAAACTAACCATCCGTTACACCGTTTTCGGAACCAGTTCCTGGTCCTGCACCTGTAGACCGCAAACTGTCCTCAACATGCCGGACTGACCATGTTCTCCAAAAAACGCAGCACCTATAGATCAATCCTCGCCATGGGCTATTCTGACCATCATGAAACGGTCTTGTGAATGCCTCCATTCTCACGATGAGTCAGCACACACACATGCGGCCGTAAGCTAGCGATGTTTCCTCAATTCTGATTGGTCCATGTCGCTGAGGGTTCCTCTAACGCGGATCATTCAATAATGCAGCTTTTGGGTGAGGAAGACTTGCAGTCACTTTCCTTGTCTGAGTACAAAATTTCTCATGGTCTTCCCTTGGTCCTCTCATGTTGGACTTTGGGTATCGCTGTCGGGTTAGTTCACAGTTCGTGCTACTTGCAAGTACCGGGTGCGGCTCATGACGCAAACCAAAAGTATTTCGCATACTTCCCACCCGTTCTTTGATCAAGTATGGATCCAGAACCAATAAGAACACCTATCGAACAGTGAGTCTAACATGTATGTGACGCAGTCATGGGAAGGATTGTCTTTGCTGGAAATGCTATCTGTATGGGCATTAGGTTGTTTTCCCTGATAGTTACGTAGGTATTTGACGGCTATTGAGAGGCTTTCAATAATGGCTGCCACAACGAACCTGCGTGAGCCTTCTGAGTACGTGCGACTGGGGTGGGCTGGACATACGCATGTCCTCCATCTCCACCCTAATGCTTCAATCACGGGATTTCCTGCACCTGCCCACTGGAAACCGTGACTATCGGTGTAATTTGACTGTACCGGACATACCCTCCTGTAGTGCGAAATTCAAAGGCCAGAGCAACGAGTCATTTTCACCATTAAGAAGGTCAGTTGGTATGAACACTGAACCACCTAATGCAGTGCATGCCAGACGCCCAACAGGGCCAAATTGCCAACGCTCATCAGTATTTACACTCAATCAATGATTAACTCCGTCGTTGGAAAACATTATATGAAGGCCCGCATACCCCGCTGCCACCTGATTGTGTAAAAGACGGTCTGACTCAACATTCCTGTCAATTACAAAAGCCCGCATTCGGCCAGACGGCTTTACCTTGAAAATGCCATAGGATTGACAGCTGCTAGAGCACTGATTTTCGTGCCATATGCCAGTTACGCTTTATACTCCTCATACTCCACTTGTAACATAACCAGTACACAAAGTAAAGTCTTTATATAGAACCGATTTAATGTTTCCGTACAAAAATAAGTGGCAGGGAAGATCATTGGAAAAGATTAACAACGATAACTGTACAAGTTTTAATGCTGTTAAACAATATATACATTATAGGCTGTGTTGAGCATGGTGCGGAGTAGACTAGAAGGGACTTTCTAAAACGAAAAAAACAAATAAAAAACCGGTAAAAGTGGCAGTCGTAATACACAGGTTCAGGTTTTCATAATCGCGTGCCCGATAAAAGCTTATTTGCGTCATTGTCACCTGCACCTGTGGACAAATAGTGAACGATAATTACAAACGCAAGACCGCGTACCTACCATATGCATAGTGCTTATACAGCAGATTGTATATCTGATGAAATGTAAAGACTAGAATTTGAGTGGGTGATTTAATACACATTTGAGGTTGCTTACTTTGTTCATTAGGTGTACTTGAGGCACAAAATGCTCTTTAGTAGAAATGAGTTCCGTTCAGATCAGTAAACTGGGGGGCAAAAGGTGGCCAAATCCAACATGTTTGATATCCAATGAATTTTCTACGCTATTAAACGGAGCGATAAAAAGCTGATTGTTTGTGCGTGTTGTACTATAAAAGAACATTAGTAAAACGTAGAAACTTTTTAATTATATATATAAATATATATATATATTTAGAGAACAGATAATTTTTTCCTCTTTCTTGAAATTGCGGTAGCTGCAGTTATGAGATAACGCAGCATTGTTGGGTAAAGAAGAGCGAAATAAGTCTATAAAATTCTACTATTAAGTTTTTCCCCATAAAATTCAGTAACAGACTTATGAGACTGCTATTTGCTTTAACCCACCGAAAATAACGGCCGTTAATAAGCATATACAGTAGTCGCCAAAGGCCATGCAAATTTGTGTAAGTTTGATCATTACTCGAATACCAAGATTTAGAAATAATAGTGAACTGCATCAGGCATATTAGGTACTTAAAAGAACGATAGGAATTTCTAAGTGTTTGTATAGAAAAATAAAATTTTCTCGATAATCCCGTGATTTTGGAGACGTAAAAAAGAGCTATAAATCAGAGCAATAAATTTAGATATAGTGTTGAATTGAAAACTTGAAGCAACCACTTTCTATATATAGAAAGAAATTTTCTTTCTGTTAACTTAAGTCGTACTGGATAAGTATTTATTGAATGTCATCAACAAAAGTGTGTCATAATTTTCCTTGTTTTTACTGTCTTTGATTAATTTATAAATTCTGTATTTGTTTGACGCTTACACCAAAACTTTTAAATAAGATAGATATAAAGACATTTGTTTTAATGAAGATGGCAACGTTTTTGATACACAGAAAATTCTCAACACAGCAAAACACATTGTCGAGTGTAAATCTTGTCCGCACTGGAGTTGTGAAACTACTATTCCTAAGATAAATAAAAAAACTTTCCATAAAAGGTAACCTCTGCGAAATTACTTTGATAAGATATTCGGCTGACGATTTTCTGGGTCAATTAACTTTCTCCAACGTAATTTTACAATGAAATGTAATACTTTGGAGAATTTCGTTAAGTTTCCTGAAGATAAACGATTCAATTTGACTGGAGATGAAAGAACTTTCTTTTCCCTTTATAATGGATTACCTTCCGCATGAGTAGATTAATTCCACATTCAGTTATAAACTTGCGAATTCAAAAAAATTGGCCATATACATTGCCATTTTTTGACTACTCATTATTCTTTCGTCTCTTTTGTTTTTAAAAAAAGCAAAAGGGGAACGTAAAGTACACAAAAAACTATATTTCTTTACGACTTGGCGAATTCAATAAGGGCTTCATTGGCTTAAATTAGAGAGAACATGTTAGACATTTGGTTTTTATTGAAGGATATTCGAGTTTCATTGGTGCATTCAAACAAATACTCTTTTGTTACCGCATTTTGTGCAAAAAAACTTTACAGAATAGCTAAACATGATTTTAAAGATACAAATCTTCAATATCACTGCAAGCAAATTTGGTCCCTTTAACTTAGCTTTACTTCAATCTGAACAATTTTGGATAAACTTTTCCAATTCTGGAAGGGATATTTTTGATACCTATTTAACTTCTTTTGGATTTCCTTCTTGAAGTGTAGTTTGGTTCTCTCTTTCGAAATGGCATAGGAAATTCCTTCCACATGAGACTACTCTCAATTTCCAAATTTCCATAAAACCTGAGTAAAATGAAAATTTAACTAAGTAAAAGGCTTTCGCAGCATTCAATAAACTGAATGAATCAAATAGTGTTACTAAATATACGCTACAGTACCAGATCAAATTTAATTATGAACGTTGCATGGTCATTGGCGACTATTATATAAACACACCCAAGACATGCGGTTAATCTATCCATAGAGCAGTATCGATGAATAAAAAAGTTTGAAACGGAACGGACATAAGATTATTAGTTTTCTCAAAATCTTCGTTGATATTTTGCCACACTGCTCTGTTTTTTTTATCTGAGAACTGAGCCTAGTGGTAAACAAATATACTGAAAACTGATCCGGTTTAACTAAACTTAAACATATTTGTTCGCGACTTTTGTTGCGGACATTCATTTTCCTCCGCAATAAGTTTACATGTTGTGGGGATGCTGAAAGCATGACCCAAACAGACAGCTGCGCAAGAGAAAATGATTAAAAGCTCTTTACTTATGTTAATAATTTTAAAAAGGTATTGATAAGCGCACAGAACATTATGCCTTTTATGCACCATCGACTGAAACCACTGGGAAGCATAAAGTGTTAAACACTATTTCAAAAATGATCTTAACCTCACCGAAATTGAAATCGCAAAAAAAAGAAATGTCGCCAAAGCAACTTTTACGATTGCACTTTACAATTCCATTGAATTTTATAAGTCAATGACCAACAGTTCCGCAAGTGAGTTTCTGAATATCTTACTCCTCTCACCTCCCACTGGGTAAAATCCAGTGAAAATTTGTTTGGGTTAGTGCAGCGTAACTCAAGCAATATATAAATGGAAGAAACAACGGGCAATTTTCGCAAATACGTTCGAATACATACTCGAAATTTGCGCTGTTAGGTAACAGCCATACATTACATTACACCTAATATGCAACCATATATATGCGAAATTTGTATAAAACGATTATTTTCCAAAGTAATTCTACCTGTGCTACTTTATTCATTTGGTGTTTTTTGCATGAAGTGATCTCTACATTTCAAATATAAGTGTACGCAGAACGCCCAATGCTCCCTTTTGCTTAAGAAGCTGATATTTCTGAAAAAAACGTAATATTCCCTGATAAACCGCAAAATGCGCTATTGTGAAAAACAACCATTACTTTATTTCTAAGATACGTTGGTGGCTGCAGTTGAGGCTACGTTTGAGTAACAGGAATCAATTTGTAATAATTCATGGATTTTATGAGTTAGACCGCCTACTGTATGTCCGGCTGAAGAAAAAGAGGACACAAAATTAATATAAATAAATTCTTGAAAGAAGACCACATATTGGCAATGAAAAACTAAGTCATTCAAAGGCATTTGTTTATGACACGTTTTCGTGTCTTTGATGGCCTAAGACGGGTAATTATTTTCACGAAAAAGAAGCCTCACCGCGGTATAAATGTGGCAGAAAACGTAACCCCGCTGAAGCTAAGGTACCATCATCGGAGTTATAGTAAAACGGCACGATGCACTCTAGAATAAGGTGTACAATAGAAGCCTATCGTGGTGCACACATCGGATGGTCAATAACCAAAATTCTCCGCATTTATCAGAGCAAATAAGCTGTGGATGGGTGTTTGAGGGATCAGCTAATAAAAAGTTAAATGCTGGAAGCCAACGAGTAAAGAGTAGGATAATAAAAGAGAAGGGTACCTGGATGTAATCGCTTGAGATGAGTCTTTAGGGATCCATTTTCTGTAAAGACGCGACCACAAATTTTACATAAAAACGGTCGCAGCTCTGAAACGGAACAAATAAAAAAATTCTTAAGCGCTCATTTTTCTGAGTTGGCTTTAACCCCCTTACAGGGGCTAAGAATGTCTCGTTACTTGATCGGTAAACCCCCATTGCGAGACTGGGAGCACAATTCAGAAACTAGAAGTGACGCCTTTTTCGCTGCTTAATACTGGTTACAACATGTAAACGATACATCTTTGTTAGTTGAAAGGAACAAACCAAGATTATAGGAGTGATTTTTTTAAGTTCTGAAACATGCAAGTTTAACTACATAAATAAACTACATATATAAATAGTTGAGACACACGAACGTGTCAAAAGAAGAGAGCAGGCAAAAAGACGAGGTAAAAAGCTTGAGGAGGGGAACAAAAAGAGACGTACTTTTATGCACACTATTGACGTGCTTCTTCAGGGTATCCCTGTGCTTGAAAGAAGAACCACAAATATCACACGGGAAGTTGCGCAGATCTGCAACAAAAAAGCTACATGTTAAGCTGGGCTTGCTTACTCCAAGATTTCCTTGACGTTCGGAGATTTAAAAAAATTGTTTGTTTCCAAGAAAATACACTATACTGGCGAAACATCATGCTAGATAGAAGCTTAGACAGGCTGCGCGTAAAGTAAAACTCTGAAAAATTACATTTATTATCCTGCGACCTCACGAATTCGCGTAATTTTTCTTGGGGTTCTAACAATTAAAATAGGCAACTCCAGACCTATTTATTCTTTTGTGAGCGATAAGATGTATAGTCCACTTTTTGTAAGAATATTTCATGAATAATAATCGTAAAAAATACAGGAAATTTTTATGGCCGGCCAAACAGGACATGGGAACAAGCATCGCCCAAAATGCATGTGACTTTGCGCCAAATCCCCAGGAAATTAGTTTAAGTATGAAGGTGAGCGTTCTTCCTATGTTTACGGTTACTTTCAAGGTTGGGATCAGAACTATGTCGACGGTTAAGTTTTTCGTTCTTGTTCACAGAAGGGTTGAAGTTTAGCGTACGTTTAGGTTAGAAAATAATTGTTAAAATAAACCACCGTCAGCTTATAGCACTACATGTCAACCGACACTAATTGCAAGCAACAGAAAGTTATTGAGAGAGGGTTATGCGCTACTAATTGTCAGAAACGTTTGCACAGAAAAAGCAATTTAACAGGCAGCCTAAAAGTTACATGCAGTGACAAACACAGCGGTATGTTCTTTACTCTGAAAAGATAAAAGCTCATGGGCATCTGCGACGTCAATGGTTGGCAGACGATAGGGGTTGGAGGGCGCCAGCTACATAAAGGGCCTCAGAGTCACTGGAATGAGGACACATGATGAGCTCGCTTTTATTACCCTCAAATATTGCAATCCTGAGTGAAGGTGAGCATAGATGACAAGGTAAAGGAGGAACACGCATACAAATGACTTTGTTCAAGTCAAAAGAGGCGCACTTTCGTGGACACTGTTGATGTGTCTTGCCCAATTTTCCCTCCACGAAAAGGAATCACCACAGACCGCACAAGTGAACTTGCGTACCTCTATGGAAGGAAATAAGGAAAAACAAAAAAATATGAAATCGTTTAGGGCTATGCATCAAAATGCCGATTTTACTCCCTCCCTCCCACGCCAGTGCGTGGGTACTCAACAAACCATAAATGCCTGGACACTTTATACTGTCATAAGATACCAATTATAGTCTCCCCCTAAACATTAACGACTACTTCAGTCCTAAGTAAAGGCACGAGACAAACCCCGGCTTCACACAGCAAGTGCGTGGGTATTCCACTGCCCAAAGTCCTAGACATAATAAAATGCACAGGATCGGCAGAAGGTCCAACGCAGTGGCCTCTGAAAGGCACCAATTGTTTGCCCTATAGGCTCAAAGCCACACAACGAGTCTGTCCGCAAAACGCTCACCGATCGAAATTATACTTAGCTCTGTGGCAAAAACATGACGGCGAGGACGGTATAGGCAACTCATTGTTTTATTACCACAACGTATCTACTTATTTGATTTCGGTAAGAGTGGCATATTCAGTTTAGGCCCGTGGTTAGATTTCACATGAACGTTATAAGTATCCGTTTATTAAGGGAAAGATAGGAAAACGCATTTGAGCTCCCCGCTGGCACCAAGATAGCTAATAATTATATGAATACAAAATAAAAAAGTGAAAGAAATACGTCAATTACATGCTCGGAGACGAACAGGGAATGAACTATTGTCAGGACTTAACGGGTCTCTCCTAACTTTCCTAAATATGTGTTACTTAAACGTAACAAGTTGTCATATACAAAATGAAATTTTAGGGGATGACGGACTAAGCGTACGAAAGCCTCGTAAACGACGCTCCTTGAAAATCTCTCTGGCAAAATGCGTTTAGTGTCATGGCCCAGAAGACTGTCAATTTGTTGGCCTGCCTCGGCCTTTTTCATTACAATCGGGCTGCAACTGTCCCTCCTTTATGCTGCCTCTATGAGACGCACGCAGGTTAGAAGGGGATGATCCTTTCGCCACTTTATGTACCTCAACTCTGCACAATGCACACAACCTAACCCAATTTCCTGTGAATGCACCTAAACTGAAATTTGGCCAACCGGTCATCCCTGTTAAAAGCACGCCGCCATGTACTGGACACCAGGTTATGAACAAATGCACTGATGTTCACAATCAGTGTCACCTTCTTCGAAGAAATAGTTATGACCATCAAAACGCGCAGCCAAATATTCTATGAGCTTGCCTTAATTTCGAATAAGCTGCTTAGATTAGATAATTGGCCATTTCCAAGTGCTGCAAGATAGTTCTGACAGGTATAGTAGAACAGGAGATGTAGATGTCAGTCATGACCGACGATAAAGTGGTTCCGTGGGTTGTCCGGGACTGTCAGAGGGGTGGGGTATGAATGATAGTGGCATTAAGCGAGCGTACGGTGGCAACAGTACGGAGAGACAGTTGTAGCCCGATTGTCTGCAATGAGAAAGGCCGACGAAAAGCGAGCAACTGTTGGGTAGTCGACAAGGTAATAAAAAATGACCACATGCTCAGCACGACTAGTACATATAATACATATGTATAACAGTCTGTCTTGGATAAAAAAAGGGCTGATTACTGAGATGATCGGCGAATGTCCACATTGCTCTTAAATAGGTTCACCCAGGTGGAGAGAACAACCCCTTCGAGAAGAGAATCCCATTCTGCAAGCACGGTGTTAATGAACAAAAATGTACGTCTATTGACGCTCGTTTTGCCGGGGCCGAGTTTAAGGGAATGACCACTCAAAATGGGCGTGGTAGCTTGGGTAAAAAAAATCATCGCAACAAAACAATAAACTAGACCACTGAGAATACGGAAGATTAGTATAAGATCCCCTCTTAGTTGCCTGTAGGAAAGGGGACATACGATGAAGGTTTACAGTCTATACAAGCGAACATCCGTATCCCAGGA
>JAYGXS010000028.1:33507-61469 GCA_036362985.1 Ligula intestinalis
GCACCTTCTCTAAGACGGTACAGTCTTTGGCAGTCTAGGGTCTCCAGGCCTGTATAGCGAATCCAAGGTGCAGCCGAACGAAATTTTCTAGCATGTTGGAAAATATGTCCTTTATTTAAACCCCATAAAGGCTCGCCTAATCAGCCGAAATAGAGATCTGGCTGACCTCGCCACCTTCGTGAAGTTCAGCGTTGGTGTGTGAGGGAAGAAGCAATCCATACACCCATGTTCTCATGACAGTTAACTCGTTGCAGCGATCTACCAATTAAGGAATAAAACGTCAGGTTTGGTGCTCTACAAGCGCCGATTTGAAGAAATTAACATTCACTAACATTGAACGGCATGAGCCAATGCTTTAACTAGTCCTCCAACGAGTTCAAGGTAGCTTACAGATGATTTCCATCAGCCGTACTTTGGACAAATTTCTATAATTCGATGTTATGAAAGAACAGGGTGGCATCACAGTCCAGGTCCCCAACGCAGTCAATTATGAAAACAAGGAATAATTTAGGACCTAAGACTGAGGCCCGTGGGCCGCTCCTCACCACAGGTACCCCCGTGGACTGCTGGCGCCCGACTTGTACTTTTTGGGACCGTTCGGTCAAAAAGTGCTGGATCCATATGAAGAGGTTTCCGCGAACTCCTGCGCTGTCCAGTTTATATAGGCGTTAGCGGAATCGCTGAGACAGAATCCTCGTCACTGCTTCATGCACAATGGTTGGGGTTTTAGCTAGTTAATAAGCTATCGGTACGGTAAATTACTCGGTACTCACCCACAACTGACTGCCTATCGGCAGCTTGTGAATAGTACTTGATTACTCCGCAGTTAGCATCAATACCAACTTTAGTAGCTACTTTATGAAGCTCTGCTTTGAAGGAGTTACTTCGAATTATGAGACTGAAAGCTCAAAACCAAACAAACTAAATTAAACAAAGCCACAAAGTTGACATAGGACCATCGATGACACGACAACATTATGACTGCGTCATATAGCAGAAAACGATCGCTACAAAGCGAGCATCCGGGGGTGAAATTACACAAAGGATATCTAACGTAGCGAAAATTGCAAAGATGCATGCAAATCAGAAGGGGCGCACTTTTGTGAACACAATCGATATGCTTGACCATGGCTGACTTCCGCTGAAAGTAAGTGTCACAGATCTCGCAGGCGAACTTGCATATCTCTGAAGAAGGAAAAAGATGAACAAAACAAAAAGATATTACGTCGATTAAGAATGTTGAAGCATGTTTGAGTCTATTTCGATTTCGCCCTCTAAAACAAAATAAAGACCTTAGAACGAAGAAAGGCACTTGACCAAACCCGGCTGGACACGGCCTGTGCGTGAGTACTCAACAACCTTAAGCCCTGCTCAGCATATAGTGCGCAGGATCTACATGCAGTTCAACGCGATGGTATCTCAAACACACCAAATGTTCGTCCCGTACGATCAAAGCTATGCAAAAGGTCTATCCGTGAAACGCTTCCGGATCGATATTTTAGTTGTCTGCAGGTCAGTTTACTAAAGTCTGGCTAGACACCTACTATAGGTGAGTGAGGGCAGACAATGCGGTAGTACCCGCGCAAAGTCTACTGTCACTAAAGGCTAAGTAAGGCGTTGTTTCAGGCCGCATCTGGTGAAAGCGGCTTCCGTTCGAAGCCTGCTTCGGTCATCTCGACTTCGGTCTTGTCACTGGTCAAAGCGGTTAGGGTAAGAGTGAGGTAGACAGTTGCGCGTCTATTTAACTATAATCTCGAACTTAGCTCCATTACCGTCTCTGCTCTTGAGCACATGGTGGACTTCATCGAAACTGGTGGTCATGCTACAAACACACTCTCTCACAGATCCCGCATAAATTGCCGCGGAAATTAAAAAGCGCAGCAGCATTATGAGCACTGACATCCTGAAGCAAAGTCACCGTGAAGACATAGCTAGCAGGAAAAACTTCCTAGAGGAACCAGAAGAGACAGCACAGTGAAGAAAGGAGAGGCAGGACATTCGCTTCTTTAACACTAAGAGATAATGCAAATTGTTAGTCTACAAGAAACACACTATATTAGCGAAGGATCATGCTAGAAATAAATGCTTACAAGCTCTGTGTAAAGTGATATTCCGAAAATTTACGTTTTTGAGACTGCGACTTCACGTATTCGCGAATTTTTGTTTGGCACCCTAAAGAGGATACGGAAACAGGCACCGAATTGTGTGGAAATTAGGTTCAGGAAGGTGAGTGCCATGGTTAGTTTCAGGGGTGGTGTCGGGATTATGTCAGGCTTCGAGTGCTTAAGAGTTTACGTTTAGCGTAGAGTAAAGACTACAGTTTATTTTTATGCCAGGGTTAAGAAACAAGAATATTTATATCCCCTGAAATTTTTTCCCAAGTCCACCTATCCTCGTGTCCTGTGAAAACGGTCATACAAGTCATCCTAACTGTTAATTGGCCGTCAGTAATTCGTACATTTTCAAAATTCACCGGGGTCTAGATACGTAACCTATGTAAAGCTCGCGATGCTACTGCGCATTTAAAAGGGCACCCGCGGCGTTTATAAAGTTGGGTTAGAATCTTCTACTGGGGAGTCATTGAGTCTGACTCTGAGTTCTGAAAGGGACAGGGGTATTCCGCCAAACCCCGTGGCAGATTCAACCGCGTCAGATTTTATACGGTGAGAAATGCGCCAATTTGATGAGGAATTCCACATAACCAGGCTCACTCGCTATCTTTCACCGCTCTCTCCCATGCGGCATCCAATTGCGCATCACAAGAACATATTGACAAACACGGACCACGCAAAAAGACGAGGGAAAAGCTGGAGGACTTAAACAAAATAAAGCGTACTTTTGTGCACAGCGTTGACGTGGTCGTTCAGGGTTCCCTTCTCTTTGAAAGAACGACCACAAACATCACACGGAAATTTGCGCACATCTAAAACAAAAACAGAACAGAGGAAGGGAATTCAATGTGCCAAAGACTGTGTTTACCTGCTCCAAGGCCACTTTTACGTTCGATAATAAGGAAAAATGTCAGTCTACCACCGAAAGAGCACCGTAGAATCATGCCACAGCTGCTTCGGTGGGCTTGGCTATGTATCAGTCTTTGATGGGAACAAGTCGAGGCGCCACAGGAGGCGACGGAGCGAACGCGCATGAGGCAGACACCAACGCTTAGGATGTATACGCTTTGTAGCACCTACTCCAGGAGCCGTACTTCATAGGAGGCTCGTGTTTCTCGGAGGAGTCTATTCTGGTTCTGCGTTTGTAGAAGTAATTTCCACAGCTTGCGCTTTCGGTAGGAATTTATCGTGGGGCCTTTGGATGGTGGTTAGGCATTACAACCACCTACTTATAAATTACAGTAGTCTTATTTTGATAGTCATCGAACATTCCCAAATTACACGCGCCCGCTGTTGGTCCAGTAGGGTTAGTGCTGATATCAAAAAGTGAGCCTTAGTGACCTCGCCCAAGGTCAGCAAAACAAATCTTAGCCCATTCAAACAAATTTAAGCGGCATTAAGGAATTTCTTTAATTTTCACATTTACTGCGCACCGATTTGTCCCGACATATTCCACCCATAATATCTCCCTGTTTTTGCCGCTCTTGTCAGCCATTTTGGTCTGCTTCCCATCGAATATTTCTTAATACGACAGTACAATTCGATGAAGTTTTCCATTTTTAATCCAAAGATATTCCAACATTCATCGACATCTCCGCGGAATAATTCCATCCATTATTTACATCCAATCGTCAATTGCATTGTCTTAAAGTTACCCCGCCAGATACTTCCTAACGGCTTTTATCTTTGTTCGAGGACAGCTACGAGTGTTGAGTCCCATATCAATGTCACATGATCAGGAGAGCCTGGGGGTGGGCTTACATTTATTTTATCAACACTTTCCTCCTTTTTGGTAAAGAGTAGATCCAGGCAACTGCATATCTGACCTTCACGCATTCGAGTTGCGTTGAAACAAGAATTCATCAAACGCAATGTTCAATGACATTTGATCTAAGCTTTGCCTATGGCCGTTACTTATCATTAGACCTCAGCTAATCAACGCAGCATTGAAATCTGCAAAATAATGTCTTGCCTCCAACTCTCCTCGCGTAATCGAGGGATTAACAGTCGATCTTTGTCCACAGGTTCATCTGCCCCTTCCCAGACGTCACACGAAAATTTTGAGAAATCCAGAGCAGGCAAAAAACGAGGAGAAAGTTCGAACAAGTAAATAGAAAGAGGCTTACTTTTGTGCACAGCGTTGACATGCTTCGTCATGTTTCCCCGCCATTTGAAAGAACGACCACAAATATCACACGGGAAGTTTCGCCTATCTTAAAGGAAAAAGGCAACATGGTGAAAGACCTCAGGGCGATGATTCCCTATACGGGACAAGAAATCTCGGGCCTGTGTCTTACAGTTAGGGTTATCTATTAAGAAATAAGTAGGTAGTGATGTATAGTAAAGTACAGTATTCCATATGAGAAATCGTTGTCCACCCCAGTGCACCAGAGCCTGGGTTTGCCTGCTTCAAGGCTACTTTTACGTTGGAAGATAATGAAAATTGTCATTCTACAAGAGAATACGATAGGAAGAAACTTTGGCAGGCTCTGCTTAAACTAATATCCTGAAAACTCGTACTTATGTGATTCTGTGGCTACATTAATCTGCGTAGTTGTGCTTGGAAACCTAATACTTAAAATAGGCAGGCATGTTTTAAATGTCTTTTTTGGGATAATATATTCAGGATAATAACAGTAATAAATAGAGATGGCTTGTATGGCCGACTAAACGGGACACGGGAACAGGCTCCGCCTACAATGCATATGCCCTCACGCCAAATTCTGGGGGAATTAGGACGATGAGCGATAGGGGCTGAGTGTAGGGTTAGGTTCAGCGTTGGAGTTAAGGTCAGGGTTTGGATCAGAATTATCTCAAGGGCTAAACTTTGGATTGTTCTTAACAGGAGGTTTTAGCTTTAGCGTGGGGTTAAGAGTACAGTTTGGTGTAATCTTAGGGTTCAGACAGGATAATATTTGCTCTTCCTAAAACTTATCACATCACCAGCTACTTTTAGTTAACGAGACATTCCTATAGCCATTTCCTGTGTTTTACTTGTACCCTATAGCAAACAGAGGAGACAAAAGCAGCTAATGAAATTGCCTATGAAGATAAGTATTTTTTTGAGTTAATGGTATCAAACGAAAAATAGTCCTGGACGAGCGTTGTACTACAAAGTCGTAAACAACACTCAGACGCCTAATCGTGAGCCGTTAACTCAAATCTGAACTAAGTAATAATCCTTAATATAAACCTAATGTTTTACACAAACGCAACTTTGACCCCGTAAAATAGCCAACCGTTCTAATTGTAACCCTAACTCCAAACCCGACTTCGTCCTAGCCCTAACTGTAACCCTAACCCCTGGACTAACGGGATTCCCTAACAGAAATCTAATTCTAAACTCAACTCTAGAATCAACCATAACACTAAGTCTGATCCGAAGCAATCCCTGCCCAGATTTACAAGTACGACCGCCCCCAATTCATATCCCACGTAACCAAGCTCTTCCAGATGTGCCGACAGGGCTACGTCCCTCAGGACATCTAGGACGCCACAATTGTCCACCTCTACTTTTACGACTACATTCAAGGCGCCGGCCAAGCCGCACCTCATGTATGCGATACCAATCTGGTCTCCTACGATGAGCTCTTCCAGCCTGCGCCGCCTCCAGTCAGCACAGAACGCTGCCCTTCCCACGATCACGGGTTGCTATAAAATTTCTCCTATAGACCACCTTCATGTGGGGGCTTTTGTCCTGCCGGTCGCCCATCACAACACATCCCTCAGCCAGCAGTTCTGGTGGAGTTGTTCGCAACCCGGCCATCCAAATCATCACCGCTGCAACGCTCCTGAGCCTGGCCGCAACGTCCGGCCGTCTATTCGAGCTCTCCACAAGGAAGCTGTTGCCTCGTCTCTCTCGGATCTACCCGTTGACAGCTCTGCCACCAAGACAGGCTTCCAGCGTCTCCACCAGAGAGTCATCGTCGAGGAGAAACGAGGTTAACAACCCCCGGCCCTTTTGGGCGGCTATCCACCTCCGATTGCGGCCTCAGAAAAATATATACCGAAGGTCACTCGCTGTACTCTGACTCAACTGCGCAGTGGCTACTCAATGGTTATCCGCCAGTATCAACATCGGCTTCACCCCTCCACACCCAACTGCTGTCCCGACTGCGGCGCTTCTTCGCATGACTGTCAGTATCGGTCCGCCTGCAGTTCCCGGCCAGGCACCCACCTCACTCCCGCGGACCTTTGGCTCAAGCCGGTCGATGTCTCGGCTTTTTTCCGTCTCCCAACTACTCCCAGTTTGGATTCCGGTGGGGATTCCTGATCCAACTAAGCGCTACGACACACACACACCTCTACAAGCAAAAGGGAACCGCAAACTCTGTGACAACCATCTCGGAATATTGCTGCTCAATATCGCCAGCAAAATCTTTGCTCATATCCTCCTTCTTAACCTCCTGGACAAACACTTGGAATAAGAGTCCTTGTCAGAAAGCCAGTGTGATTTTCGTGGAAGTGACGAAAGCATTTGACATGGTGAATCGCTCAATACTGTAGAAGGTTGTGTATAAATTTGGCTATCTGGAGAATTTTACCCACGGCAACACTTTTAGCTTAACTTCTGAAACCATCGCAATTCCCCCCACTGAACGCGTTGAATGTTCCCAAAAGAACCTCCAGTAACAGGTAAGCTGTGTTCTCTTTCTCTGTTTACCTCTAGCATATTTTTGTTTGTATATTCAATTAATTCAGGCAATTCCCACGCCACACCATGGCATGGACAGACTGGTAATCGATCCATGCTCCTCGCGCAACACGCACACAGTCTGAGACCGGCCAGTAAGCTTACTAAAACAACACAAAATAGGCGATACTGGCTGTGCCCGGCTATCGTCAATGCCAATCGACGCCATGGCATGGGCAGGCCGATAAACGACCTGGTGACCGTTCGCTTTTCGTATAGCTGCACAACACAGGCAAGACCAGCTATGTCGCATAGAAGATAACGGGTTGTGTATAGCAGGGATGGGAGGGGCTTGAACCTAGAGAAGACCGGCTATACACGGCAGATTAGGTACAATCTTTAGCGCTGTCTTAATTCAGCGCTTCATTCGTGTAGGAGAGCCTACAGATGGCAGACTAGGCACAAACCTCAGAGCTAACTTAAGCCACATTGTGTACAAGATTGAGAACTGTCCTATTCTAGTGATACACTCCAGCGCGAGATACGCTGATGGCTATAGGCAGAGGAGGCGTCAATACCCCCACGGAGAATCAGAATTCAGCTTTCGCGCTGAAGTAAGCCAGCATCGTTGTAACTGCATTTGAGAACGGGTCGCTTCAATTGTCACATTTTACTTTAGACATGCATGTAAATAGGCATGTAAGCTCAGTAGGTAAGGCTCCTATGCCACATGTGTGATGCGGGTCTGAGACTATCACGGCCTAGTGCAGCAGAGGTGGCGGCCAGCTGATGCATTTACCCGACACATTATCAGCTCAGTGTGTGTAGTGAGTGATGAGCGGACTGGGAGTCAGACGCCCGCGCCTCATTCTAAGCCCGTGGTAGGTGTGTCAGGGGGGCCAGGTCGTGTTGTGGCGTGCGCAAACTGGGTCTGACAGCCACTGCCTTTGATCCGATTTCCAGTCGTCTTTACTCTGTTTTGACAACGGGTGGATGAGAAAAGAGAGAGCGAGCAAGATGCAGCGCAATTCTACTATTACTAAAAAAACTAATTTACGCACAAGTCACCGTCCCTGCAGTACTCGATTGCAGGGCACAAGATGAACATCATCGAAATCGATGGGAAAACTCGAAAGGAGGAATCGAAAGGAGACCGCTGTGGCAGAAAAATGTTGAATGTAGCTAAGTCTTTGGTTTGGAAACGTTTTATCACTTGAAACAACAAAGATGCGCTTCAATCACTGCCTAGACTCCTGACAAAAAGAAAGAAGACTTCTTTTCTTACCACCAGGGCGCGATAGCTTATGACCAGGTCAGCCACGAAGCGAGCCTCGGTAAAATCCTGTTAGATACCCAGCAAAAGACGACCCATTTGCCAGGGGACTCATTTAAACTGAACCACAGGACAAATCAAGACGGATCTACGGAAAGGCAAAATAAGTAAATACCACTCACGCGAACTTTGATGGTCTGCTAAATTATTCGCAGGTTCCACGCCTGTAGGTCCTTCTGCTTTGGAATACTGCATTCCTGTGAAGATAGGTAGTGATAAAACAAGGACGCACCAGAAGTGTTGGCATCCAGAGGACTTTCCAGATAAGAGACTTTAGTGTTAACAGATGAGTATGTTTCTGCGTTCAAATCACCCGTTGGAATACTTGAAAGGATTGTCGGTGGCAGTGTTTCGTGGTTCGCCTCAGCTGGCGAAGGTGACGACGCTGGCGCGGGCTGCCACTCATCTCCGCTGCTTGCACAGTCACCACCGTTGGATCCACTTGAGTCTTTCTGGGCGCACAGTCGCCGACCTCGATACTGTAACTAAAACCAACGCAATGCAGGGGCAATTATATCTTACAAACTTATTTGGCGGTACTGATTCCGAAACCCGAATGCAGTACAGACCTACCAGAGGCTTCTAAAATTACCTTGCGACGCTCAGGACCGTTCTCTCTGTTTGGAACTCCTTCCTCCTGTAAAAAAGAAACATTTCTGTAGGTAAAAATAATTATAGGGAGCCATATCTAGAAGAGAGATGCATAAATAATGGAGTATTGTTAGCGTTCAAAAGCACTGAGTACTGATTGGTCTAAAAATCAGAAGAAAAATCTGCCAATCTGTAATTCTTAAAGCAATGCTTACGTGGTAGTGCTGAAGGATCATTCCAGGAGGATTCGGAACAAGATTTTGCATACAATACGGCTACATCAATAGCGTAGTGCATACAAATTCGGCCATCGATCGCGACGATGTGAATCGCGGGCTTCAAAGTAGGTTAGAAGCCAGGACAGTGAGTAAGATTATATTATACTTGTACTGCATCTACCACACTTTCTCCTCTTTCACACTGGAGCAGTGTCATGAAAAATTCCAGAATACCGGAGATGGTGCAGGAAAGTGGCACATTCGGAACCGCCCCTAAACGTGTCGAAAAATCTGACTGGGATCACACAGAGCGAGTGTAATTAATGCCCCATTATGAATCAGCACTGCAAACTGATTCTCAGTCCAGCAGTTGTACAAGCAGTACAAAGTTCTGTAAGTACCCGCGGTGCGAGCGTGGGACGCATCCATGGCAGAAAGTCAGCAGTTGTTAGTGGGGATGCTATATTCTACAAAGAATTTGATTGGACAAAGTTTACCAGTGTCGTTCTTTCCCACTTCTTAACATACCCGCAAACGTTACCCTGATTATCATTAATACAAGTTGCATACATATACATACACCAAAAAGGGATCGATTATGCATAAGGGTGATGTATAAATACGTAAAATTCTACGTTACGTTAATTCTACTGAAAGTTTCCAGACTTCTTCACGACGTCACCAGATTTGGGGTCCTGAGATTAAAGATTTCTTTTTTATTCTGTCTAAATTGAATGAGGCTATCCTTATGCGACTCGGAATGAGTTCGAAGGCAGCGAACACAGAATAAGCCTACGACATCAATGACATTTTTACTATCAAGTATCAACTGAAGCGTTATCCCAATCCCAGATTCTTTTGGCTGGATGCCAACCGAAAGTAAAACCAGAATGGACAACGTCTTTGTATTGACCGCAGTACTTCAAAATATAAAAAGTTACAGCGTTTACGATAATGATAGGTTTCATTCGAGATTTGGCATCTAACATTTCAGATAATTAAACATTTTAGTGCTCTTCTGTGGAAAGTTACAGGCCAAATAAACCTTTATTGAGCGCTGGGTGGGCGGAGATCGGAACAGTGAGTGACAAAGGCACACAGATTGTAGGAGCTGTTTCAATGCTTCCTTGTTCTGGCGTCCCGGTCTCCCTAGACTGGCCTAGCAGTGACTTTAGTGGTCCCCTTTCTCCTGCATCCTGTCTGCTGAGACAATCCCACTGTCTAGCAGTCATTTCGCCGTAGGGCAGCGGCCCCCAGAGATGACCTCAGTTTATGCAGACAACGCACATCTTACGAGTGTAGGCCAGTCTGCCTTGTCACCCGTGATTCCTTTTGTTTAGGTCTCCTTGACTGACCCTTTTGACCTAACCAATCATACATCCAACACGCATTCCCATGCGTTGCCACGAACAATGAAAAACTCGTACACAAGACTTTGTTACTCTCACGCTCCTGTACGGTCCCATTTTTCGATAGCAAGCAAACGGTCAATCCATGAGGACTTGACTTGTATACCCAAAAATCCCTTCCCATATCTCGGTGCTTTCTTCCATTAGACGGAAAGATCTTAATGTTTGGTGCTACAGCTGATCGCTCATCCTTGACCACTACAAAAATATCGCCCTGTAAGGCGAAGGAAACGCGCAAATCACTTATTGGTATAGACGAAAGGCAAACAGGGCAGCCCGAGCAGAGACGCGTCAAGCCACAATATTCGTAAAATAAACAAGAATACGCAAACGAAGACTAGACATAACTGTACATAAATGCCGTAAGTAAGATTGAAATTATTACTAACAGCGCAATAAAGCATACACAATAGCAAATAGTGTGCGGTTAGTTCCGGAACATGATACGTGCCTTCACGCTGGCGAAAATCAGGATGACCCCTAGAAGGTATTTGCTTTAACAGCAAAAATATCTCATTGAGAACATAATGGGCACAGTGGGCGCTTGTGGGGCTGGACATGGAGCTTAAGTGTGACTTCTTTAGAAAGATACATTTTGGTTTACCTAATATGTTTTGCTGATGCTATCGTACGTCCAACAGATAGGTGGACTGGTGAAATTTCTCCAGGTAGCACAGGATAAGCAAACAAATATTGTTCCTGGATATATTTTTTTCCAAAACTATAACGTAATAAACATGTTCAAAGTACAATGACTATGAATTATATGCCGCAGGTGAATGAAACGATTTTGACGCCTTTAAACTTCGCACTGTAAGATTTTGAAAAAGGTCGTGGAATACATCTTCATGAAATAACTTTTCTCTTGTTCTGTTAGTCTGTATGAATTGTCTGGACGATTTCAATTAGCCCAAGCAAAGACCTTTATATTCACAGAAGAATACGCACCGCAACACGCTAGTTTTTTAAGTTTTAGTAAAATTCAGCTAAAAATAGAACTTGTGACTACTTGCAGTATACTCTGATTTTTACAAACTGATAGCGAGATTCTATTGGTAAATTCCAGAAGTAAACTAAGCTTCTTTTAATCCATGAGGAAATGTCCAAGTTAAAGGTCTGTGAGTTATGATCATAACCTCTAATCACATTTTGCTGTCGAGTTGCCGACAACGGTTGCCCCAAGGATTTTAGGCTTACGGATCAGTGAAAACAGCCTCAGTCTATAAATCAAAAAGCGGTAGCTCCGCAGTTGCTCAGATTTACAAATACGGTTGCGTATCTCGCAACTCGAGCTGCGACTATAGTCTCGAGACATAATACATTTTCCAACTGTTAAATGTCTTCAATAACATGTCTACAACGGCGTTTCTAAAAAAGGGGGCTTTTAGCGATGGAGGTAACCCTGTCCGGCGGAAAATTTTGGGTCTATATGTAGACCCAATGTAGAGCTCCCGTAGGATCCTACAGGTTGTTTCAGGTGGAGCTCCCGTAGAGTCCTACTGCGTAGACTTGTAGGGTTCCCGTAGAACTCCAGAAGGATTCCACTTGCTATTAGGGTCAGTGCAGTGCATTCGGTTATAACCGTATCACACCCTAGATCCCTTTCACAAAAAGAAATCATAACTTTGTTCGTTTGCATTTACTGAAGTTAACGAAGACGGCTTCAAAGTCCTCGCCAGTACTGACGTCAGGTGCACCTGATAAACTAACATTGTAAGTGCCTATCGATAGGCACTTACAATGTTAGTTTATCATAGGAAAGACTTTCGGGTGAAACTGAAACTAAATTTGAGTTATGAGTTTTTAAATTGGGATAAATAGTACTCAAAAAGTCAGCGCACTTGCTTTATCCCAACTAACAGCAGGAGATTAGAGGGCACCGACATCACGTTAAGCCCGAAACTTCGGGTATTGTTTTTCGCGTATCAAAGATGGGCTATTAAAACTACCCATGTGAGGTTCGCTTGTCTTTTGCTTGATCACACTGCAGAAGTTTAAAAAGGATACAATTCACTGGAAATTTTGTTATCTAAAAACACTATGAAACCTACTTGGAGTTTTACGGTTAAAAAGAGAATAGAACATCGTTTTGGCTGGAGACGAACCCTGGGAATGTAAAATTGGCATAGGTGGTTGCCGGATGCAGCTGTGTTATCTCAGGCTAATTTGAGTAGACGTCAAGCATGACTAGATTAGTGACACCGTCGAGTGAGCAAGCGAATCCCATGTGCACATATGATCAAGGCCTACCCCGAGTCAGAGACTTGCAAAGACTGGGATCTTGGCTTGCATTTTGGTTTGGAAGGCGCTTGTAGATGGAATTGGCAGGAACGGGCTCGCTTACATCAGTTGCGCCCAACCAGGTTCTTATAATAATGTTTCTTTTTTACAGGAAGAAGGAGTTCCAAACAGAGAGATCGGGTCTGAGCGTCGCTAAGTAATTTTAGAATACTCTGGTTGGTCTGTTGGCAAATTTCTTACCCATCCATAACGGAGTACCACGGCTATATTTCCCCAAGTACCAAGTGGTCATATTGCCATGCATTTTTATAAGCTGCAGGCGCTCTCCTTAGTTGACATTTGCACCCTGACTTTGACGTAGGTTACGTTCTTATTTCTCGTGAATTTTGGAAATCTACGAATTTCTCACGGAAAAATAGAAGTGAGGATGACATTAATGACCGTTTTCACCAGACACGTGAATGGAAAATTCCTGCTTTGTTAAACATGCGGACTCTTAATAATTTTCAGGAAAGACAAATACTCCTCTGTCTTGATCCCTACAAAAAAATTAAACTTTTAACCCTACAAATAAAGAGAACCCGAAGCTTGGCATAATCCTGACTCCACCTCTGAATCTAACCGTAGCGCTCACCTTCCTTAACCTAATCACCGAGGAATTTGATGCAAAGCGAGATGTGCTGTGGACGGTGCCTGTTCCCCAATCATCGTTTGGTTGCCAAAGAACAAATGCAAGTAAATCCGAAGTGTCAAAAAAGTTTCTTACTAGCGTGATCTTTCGCGACGGTCGGACTGGTGAGGTATGCTTTAGAAGAAGTTCTTGGACATCACGTGCTTCTGCTTGCTCCCTAGTCGACTAGGGAGCAAGCAGAACCGATCGGTTCTAGCATAAATGCAGCCTCTGATACATTAAAGTCTCCTTCTGTGTTTCTTTTGTTTCAGATCCTCGAAATATTCTGTGTGATATTTGTTTCCATTTTTCAAACGGAAGGATGGCCTGAAAATGCAAGTACGTCTCTTTTTGTTTCAATCTTCACGCTTTCCCTTCCAATCTCTGTTGATATTTGTTTGTGAAGTCGATGTCTACAAAGGGCTTGTTCTAAGTTGTTGACAATTCTTTCGCGCCGCATTTTTCGCCAGTTTTTCATGGCACTCTTGGTCTGTTCTGTGATGGGGAGGCTTCGTATATTTATCTAAAATATTTTCTAAGTCAACTTCGCATGTCTCAGAAATTTGAATAACTGGCTTCAGGCACTCGACTGTTAAATGTGAGAGCGCAGAAAAGGGGAGCGAGTTAGCCTGGTCCTTGGTGCTTCATCCCCAACGTAAAATAGCCCATTTACCACTGCAAAATGTCTGATCTATCGATATGTTTGATAGGATGCCCATTTTCATATCTGCACTGAGAATCAGAAAGAGTGCCTGGCTGGTGGAAGATTCTAACGCAACTTTTTAAAGCTGCTCTCGCCCTTTTGAATATTCAGTAATACCGCGAACATTTTGTTACTTGCGCAATGAGGTTCCCTTTTTGCTTGTCATTTTGTTCACCTGCGCTCGTGATTGCCATAAGTGAGTGAAATGAAAGCAAGTTCATGACCCGTCATCATTCTATTGCCTTTTTTACGTTTTTAATAACACGTGCCTTCCATTTTCCTCTGCCTGTAGCCTATAGAGTTCCCGACTGCGTATGAGCAGTTATTTTTTGAGAAAGGAAATTGCAGAGGATATATCACTACAAATGTATAAAATGTCTTCGCAAAAACGCATCGGAAAACTTTCTAGTGTAAGGCTTACTAATAGTGAGTTATCTACCAGACCATTCTAGTGGAAAGGGGTGTAAAAACTGCATACAAAGGTGACAATGAAGATTAAGATATGATAGTACTTACTTAGATCCTCCAAGATCCTTGCCAGCAGTAGTCGAGAAATCGACTTGCCAAAGGATGACTTCGTGAAGACCGGGATCTTAGTTCGTTATGTCGCAATGGGGAGACTTGAGAAAAATCTCGGTTGTCAATCGCTGTTGGATTCTCTTGAGCCCGGGAATGGTCACCAGAGAATGGTGTCGTTGAAGGGCGAAATAAACAGCAGCAGGTGAGGATAGCGTAATTTGAGTTTTGGAGTGGTGTTAGCAAAAACTGCTAGTGAGCAGCAGGCCGTGAGAATCGAAAGTGTTTATTTTCGAGCGGCTTGCTTTAAAACAAAAAAATATAAAATTTATAAATTCAAACAAAGTATAAGTTGAGCTAAGGGCCCACATAACTCCCCCACCAGAGCGTTGGTATGTTAAAATCACTCGACTAAAGAGGATGTACAAAAAGGTTGACAACAAATTCTCGCAATTTTTAGCCAAAACGAACATGTCTACCGGAATGAGTGGAAGGAAGAGAAGTGTTCGGAGGAAGGTGAGAGGATGGGGGTATGGTCAGGTGTCAAGGGTGGTGGTGGACTGAAGGGAAAAGATGGAGTGCAGGGTGAAGGTGCCGTGGAATTGGATGGGCCAGGGGGTCGCGATGTGCATTCAACGTAGGCCGGATTCAGTGTATCGATGGAGACTGTATCAAAAGCATCAGCCCTTTGAATGACAAAATATTTGTCCTTTCGTCCGAGCACTTTGAATGGACCATCGTATGGTGGACTGTGGACTGCATCGAGCCGGACAAATACGAATGGGGTGGTGTGCAAATTGTCGTGCACGAAAACGCGTCAAGGTGTCGAGCGCGTGGGGGTCGGGCGCAGTGCGCCCGTGCGTTGCTGCAGGTGTTGCACGAAGGTGTTTGTGGCGTCAGGGATGACGGAGTAATAATGCACGAGCTCACTAGGGAAACTGAGGAATGTGCCATTGACGAGATCGGTGCCAGTGCATTGAATGTCATCCTTAACAGCTGCGCGAATTCTGAGGAGTACGATTGGTATGTTCTCGCTTTAGTTGTGCGAGGTGGGATGAGACATGTACGTGGACTTCAACTGACGGTGAAGGTGTCTAATGAGGCAGTATTATGCTAGGTAATAGGCAGTGGTGGTAATATGCGAGCACCCAAGCAGTTTGGTGAACTCACGGAAGAGTGAAGATATAAACTGGCTTTCGTGGTCAGTGGTGAGGGTAGCTGGAACACCGAAGTTGGCTATCCAGTGCATAAGGAAAACCATGGCAAGATTCTCTGTCGAGGTATTCGAGATGGGAACGGCGATGGGCCATCGTGTGAAACAAGCAACAGCCGTCAGAATGTGCGTGAAACCGCGCGATGGGGGTAACGGTCCGACTAAATCCAAGTGAACGTGGTTAAAACGAGCATCAGGAAACGTGAACGTGCTGGAGGGTGAAACAGCGTGTCGCTGGACCTTATTTTAGTGGCAGGCTAAGCACTGCCTGGTCCAAGTCGCAATGTCGGTGTTCATCTTTTACCAAACGAAGCGAGCCGAGTTGAGTTTGCGGCCGGCGCGAACACCGGGGTAGGATACCGAATGGAAGTTGTCGAAAATGACCTTACGGTAGAATTGGGTACCACAGGACGAGGCGTTCCTGTAGACTAGTCACACACGATTGACCCCGGCGACGCACGGCGGGGAGCCTCACGCAGCTGAAGCATGGAAGACGCAAGAATTTTAATGATGGAGTCATCAAATGCCTGCGCTTCTGCTAGCTCCGCCAGGTCTAACGTGGTGGTAAGAGTGTTGACTTCCGGACGGGGCCAGGCATCAGCAACGACAATATTTTCACTGCAGACATAGCGTATATCCGAGGGGAATTGGGATATGTAGTCTAGATGACGTACTTCGCGTGGCGAATATTGATCCGGTTTAGCTTTGAGGGCGTAAGTGAGAGGTTTGTGATCCGTTTCGACCTGAAAATGTCTCCCCTCGAGCAGATGACGAAAGTTTCGGATGGCCAGGTAAATGGCGAGAAGTTCACGCGAGAAAGTACTATAGTAAGTCTGCGCTGGCTGAAGCTTCAGCGAGAAGAAGGCTTGTGGCTGCCGCTGGTCGTGAACCTGTTTCTGCAGAACTGTGCCGATGGCAATGTTGGAGGCATCGGCGGTCACCATTAGCTTTGTATCGGCATCGGTGCTTAAATGATGAAGCAAGGTGGTATCTGCGAGGGCTTTCTTGGCCGCCTCGAATGCTTCAAGAGCACTGGGTAAAAGTTGAAGGGACTTGGCCTTTGACTTCAAAAGATCTGTCAAAGGTGCCAGGGTGGTGGCACAATTTGCTATAAAACGCCGGCAGTAGTAATTCCAGTTTTTAAATCTGGTTCCAGATCTGACATTAAAAATGATTGCAGTGCTCATAAAACACCTTCTCTAGCTAAACTCTTTGAAAAATTAATCGCCAATAAAATTATAGATTTTTGCATAAGCAATCAAATATAAAATATATCTCAGCATGGTTTTTTACCGGACCGATCTTGTGAAACATGTCATATGTCTTTTCTTAATCTCCTCACTTCTCTTCGTAACGATCATTTATCTATGGTGGTAATCTATTTTGATCTTAGTAAGGCATTTGATAATGAACTTCATAGGAGACTCCTAGCCAAACTAGAGGCTATAGGATTTTGAAGTCCTGTTATGGACTATTAGATCATACCTTTCTAATCGAAAACAACAGGTCTTAGTGGGGTCCTCATACTCTACCCCTACCACTATTTTAAGCGGTGTCCTTCATGGTACCGTTCTGGGTCCCCTGTTGTTCTTGATTTATATAAATGATATTTCAACAATAGTTAAACACTCTCAATCGTATACATACGCGGACGACTTGAAATGTGTATTCTCCTTCTCTAATTCTACGACTGAGCAATGCTTAGAACGTATTCATTCGGATTTGGACGCTCTATCTGCGTGGAGCTCCACATGGCAGATAGAGATCTCGCCTTCTAAGTGCCAGTTCATGTGTTTTGGGCCTGAAAGGCTGCTACATCCTATCATTTTTCAAGGTTGCCCCATGACTGAATGTTCTTACATTAAGGACTTAGGTTTAAGTTACACCAATAAATTAGATCTTTCACCTCACGCTGATAGAATTACAGCAAAAGCTGCTCAGATATGCGGCTTCCTATTCTCGAATACTGTTGTCCATTCTTTGGTCTAATGAACGAATCTGGCCGTTCAATAATTGAAAGTGTCCAAAGAAGATTCACTAAAAGGGTCCTCTATCCGGCATTTTCCGAAACTTCCTACTCAGATAGATGTGAGATAACGAAACTGAAATTTCTTTGGGTCAGGAGACTGGAAGCAGGGTTTTTTCTCCTGTTTCGCCTTAATAATAGTTTAAATTTCCCCAAGATTTCTGGCCTTACTCCGCTTACTCGCCCTTACAACCTAAGAAATTCAACGTTGATTATACCTCCTCCTGCTTCTTCCACTTCTAAACGATCTCTATTTTTTTTGCTTCTAGGTATAGCTATCTTTGGAATAATTTGCCGATTGATATTCGGGCGTTGACTAGTCTATGTGCATTCAAGTGAAGACTGCACATTTATAAATAAATAAATAAATATATTTTATATTTTAGGCCCGGAGGGCTTCGTCATTGCAAACTTAGTGCTGTGGAAAAATAAATACAAAGTTGATAAATGCTGCTCGTCATGAAACAACCACATAGACAGCGGGAGCGTTTAGTAGTGTTGGTAGATTAATTCATATACACCAACATATCGTCATTTTAAAATAGTAGGCAACGCATGGTGAACTAAGGAGGAAGCAGTGAAAAAAACTCCTACCATTTAAGCTGGGGCGGAGTTCAGCGAACCCCCGCTTAAAAAAACAAAACGTAGGAGAAAAAACTGCTTCAACAAAATTAACGGGGTTGGTTGAGAGGATTGATTGTAGTGCAAATGAGACAGGACTGTTGATGAGAACGAATGAGGGATTGGAAACGCTTCTTGTAATTGGAGAAATCATATAGCAGCCGAGACTGTCATTCACCATTGTTACACCGCCCGACTGGCTTCATGATCAACCATCGGGGAGATGAAACCGGAGGAGGCCATCGTGGACAACAGAGTCAGGAAGATGAGGGAACAGCAGAGGTCACCTGATCATCAACGATGTGACCTTGTAGACTGCGGCGTTTAGCGACGAGCTGGCGAAAATAGCAGAACCACCACAAGCATGACTAAAGACCATGAAGCCTATCGTCAGGGTTGTAAAACGGAGAATGGAGAAAACGGCAATGATGACTAAACAGAGAAGTGGACGAAACATCATTGCAAATATCACTCAAAGGACGAAGAAATAGACATGTTTGGAAAAAATTTGATCTAAACATAACCACCTCAGATACCAGGGGGACCCTTTTCAAAGTCCAAACGTTGTGTGTTTGGGAAGGAGACGGATAACAAGGATATTCCGAAGTTAAAATTTTACGTAATTTGACTTTCAAAACTGCTAAGTTCGACGACAGCCTAATTTCGAGGGGAATATTATTCCAGAGGAAGGCATATTTGGAGGCAAAGAAGTGAGAATGGTTCGAAGTGGAGCTTAAGGGGGGTGCAATCATCCTGGAGGAATTACGAGTGGCATAAGGTCTATCTGCGGGAGTGAGAGCGTTGATTCTTGGAAGGTTAGGGGTAGAGTTAACGCGAAAGAGGAAACAGAGGCCCACTTCGAGTCTTCTGACCCAAAGAAATGTCATGTTCGCTAACTGACATCTCTCCGTATAAGAAAGAGTGGATCGAGGAAGAGCGAATATTTTGCGAGTAAATGCCCTCTGTACATTTTCAATCTTACTGCAGTCCGAAGCATTCATTAGACCAAAGAGAGGACAGCAGTATTCTAGGATGGGAAAACATACATGCAATTAAGTTTAAACTTTATTTCCAGCAGGAAGATATTGTGTGATATAAAACCACATATCTGTGCAGCCTTCGCAGATATTCGATCCGCATGAGGCGACAATGCTAGTTTATTTGTGTAGCTTATCTTAACACTGAATCTATTAACCTTTTGTTTTCCTCATCTTTTTCGGGCAGCTTTCTCCACGATCCCGAGAAAGGACCATCGGGAATTTAGGATTCCTTCTTGAAACTACCTTTCTCTGACTCGTGTCCCCCGGAATCAGGACGCAGTCTTGATGGCTCTTGTTTCGCTGGTCATCAACCATCACTAGGGCCTTATATTTGGTCACATCTCAGACATCCCAAACGATGGTCTTGTAGATTTGACGGACTTTTGGATCTCATACGGTGGTGCCCATCACGATCATAAACTGGTGGATTCCCTATGTTCTATTATGCCGCACCGGTTTGGGAACCCGAATGTAGTGCCGGGAACCCGTCTATACCAGTAATGTTTCGTTAACACCTATTGTTCTGCCCCACGCTCAGCTTCAACTGAGGTTGCTTCCAAGCCTTCTCCCTACGAACAGAGGCAGTGGGTATCAGAATGCATAGTCAGAATATATACATAACGATGTGGCTCATCTGTGTGTGCCCTTGAATTTCACCTTCCGCATGACACTGCTATATTCATTTTTTTCGAATCTAACAAATTTGCTTCTTTACAGTTAAACTCGTCTTATAGCTATAGACTACGGATGCTGTTTGTTAAACCAATTATTTCTAGTACTTCGTGTTATCGAATTTTTGGTTTATTGATGAGGCCAATTGATCCTGAAATATACAACTTATGCTTATTATTGTTTGAGCCGCGTTCCGCAAACCGAAAGGCAATTGAAGAAATTTGAACGGGCCAAATGGTGTCCTGACAGCGGTTTTAGGGATGTCCTCCTCCGCGACAGGTATTTGGTGGTATGCTGGCACGAGGTCGATCTTGGAAAAAATCGTCTAACAAGCCAACATGTGTGAAAAATCACCTTCAATTTACATGCGGAACAACCTCCTTCCAGCAGCCACGGGATACTGGTCCAGGACTGTAGCTCGATTGAGAGCGCGATAATCACCGCATGGCCGCCAATTATCGGATGAGTTTTGGGAACCATGTGCAGTGGCGAAGCCCATGGACTGGACGAAGGACGGATAATCCACAAAATCAACATGTGCTCAAACTCGTTTTCCGCGATCTGTTGCTTCTCTGGATGAAGTCGACGCGGATGAGCATGGACAGGTCTGCCGGTGGTAGCGATATGGTGACGAAAGGCGTGTTGAACCTGCTCCGTGAACTGACAAGGCTTAGAGAGGGAAGTATAATCCCTCAAGATGTCAGAAAATGGCGGGCTCGGCACGGCCAAGTGGATGCTAGCGGAAGGCTCACGCGAAACTACCCGACAGTAAACAGCTGAGTGGTAGGGTCTAGCAACTTTTGGTATTTGAGGTCGACTGTGAGGCCGAAATGCGAGAGGAAATCCGCTCCAATGATAGGCGACTGGACGTCAGCCTGGATGAAAACCCACTGGAAGCGGCGACGAAGCCCAATGTCTAGAGTAGGGGACCGTTAAACGAACGTGGCGATAGAAGTTTTGTTCACAGCCTGCAGTGTAAACTGCGATGGCTGGCGATTATGACGTCAAGGGGGCGGTAAAACACTCACCTGGGCATCCGTGTCGATCAATAATCGGAATCCAGTGGACTTCTCGGTTACATAAAACAGGTGACTGAGTCGCGATCGGCCAGCACCAGTCGTCGCCATTACTGGCTGGCGGCGCCGTTTCCTGAACGGGAACGTCTAGAGTAATAATTGGGTGGGACGCATTTAATAGCATCCTGGCCGAATGTGCGGTGGTACCAGCAGACTTTGTCGTCTGCACGTTCTTTTGAATTAGAGTGATTGCGCTTTGCAGAAGGACGACCGGTTTGCAGCTGGTTGAGCGTGGAACACATTGTGCTCATTTGAGAGCACAATAACCTGACAGTATCTTTAAGATCCTGCAGGTCGTCATCTCTGTTGGCTGGAACGTCTCGAATCGGCTGGGAGGGTGAACACGACCGCAGGGATGATGAACCATCCGATCTAGTCGACTTTTGCGGCGTCAAACTATCAGACTTACGGTCTGCTCGTGATGCAGAAACCTGAGGGACAGCATGCTGAGGAACTGAGGTCGAGGCTTGGTGTACAGCGTACGAGCTAGCACCTGGGTACCATTTTTGAATGCGATTGGCATGCTCCGCGAGTTTGGTCAGTTGGACAGTGTCGTCGAGACGAACAAGAACTTGTTGCATTGAATGGGGTAGTTTATCCATCAAGATGCTGCAGAAAATAGAATCGTCTAGTGCATGAACGGCAGTTTCCATGCTGTCCTGTTGTTAAATATAAAACATTACTAGAGAAGAATGAAACTCACTGATCTTTTAAGCTCATGGCTTGTTCGCATGTTTTTTCTTTTAAAATTTCTAGACCTTTAGATTAGGTCAGATTGGATGAGACGGAGAAGGTGGCAAGTCAACTTAACACTAATTTATCCATAGCCTTTTAGGAAGCTCTCAGGTTTGGTTTAACACTAACCTTAGATCTAACCATAAGCCTAAACGGAGAAAACTACAGCTACCTAAATTTAATAAGTAGGTATGTTTTGGTATTGAATATCTGAATTACCTTTTCGATACTCGCTGTCCTGAATTGATATCACTGCCAAGTAAGATATCGAACGTTTTATGCACAGATCACCTGCGGGGCGTTGAAAATACAGATGAACATTTTGTTGGTTTGAGATACCATCATTTTGAACTGTTTACAGATCGTGCGAACTCTATGCCGTCCAGGACTTAAGGTTGCTGTGTCCCCACGCTCATCATGTGTGAACCCGGGCTTGGTCACTTTTCTTTTCTTCAGACCGAAGTCTTAGTTTAATTTAATAAAGGAGCGAGAGGGGGCAAAATCGGCTCGAATAAGTTCGACTTACCTTACAGGAATTAATCCATTTTTGTTTCTCTTATGTCCTTTTAGAGGGGTACGCGAGTTCAATTGTGACATCTGTGGCACTGAATTTTATTGGAAAGCGTGCATAGCGAAGCATGTCGACTCTTCCTAACGTAGTCTTATCGTCAATGTTTACGGACCACCAGTTTTTTTTACAATCTCGCGCCGTCATATTTTGCAATTTTTTCGCTAGTCTAGACATGCGCTAAAATTTAACATAATATGATCCTAAAATTACCCCTTGACATGATCCTGATCCCATTCCAGACCATACCTCCTAACTTGAAAATACATCTTAACGTAACCATAACGCTCACCTTCTTCCTTACCATTATTTTCCCGGAAGATAGTGCAAATTCACGTGCATGTAGTGTGATTTCAACGTCGACTAAAAATTGTCATTATCCTCGAATATCAAAGTGGCCTTCAAGCAAGTAAAACCAGTCTCTGCTTAACTAAATTACCTTACGCTGTTGTTTTTTGTTTCAGATCTGCGAAACTTTCGTTCTGCTATTTGTGGTCATTCGTTCACACAGAGGGGATCTATGAATAGACATGTCAACACTTTGCACGAAAGTACGCCGCATTTGTTTCATTCTACGACCTTTCCCTCGTCTATTTATCTGCACTGTGTTTGCAGTTATTCTCTAAACAACCCAAAATGTTGAACAACTCACTGATCGGTTGAGCATTGTTCATTCGGGTCATGCAGTGGTGTGACTTTGGCAGAATTCTCGCCTGTCGTTGTAGCTAAGTCCTGTACTACGAGATGACTTTCTAAAACAGTTAAAAACCGGCCCAAAATCCAATTTCCCATTGCTACAGCCTTCGTTAGCTGAAGTATGTATTTTTATGCATTATCATTTACAACGCTGTGTGTCGTGACATGTTCATCTTGTGTTTCGAGATAAGCGGTAATTACTGTTAGTCCTGCTTTACCATTTGCTCTCGGTAAACCTTGATTTACTTGCGGTAAATGGACTAGAATTTATACCTACCTGTGGTTTGTTAGTACAAAGCCATGCTTCCTGAGTAAATGGTCACGAAAGGAGAAGCTCATTGTGGGATTGGTGGTTGTGACCTAGACGTTTGCATTATGCTAGTTGCTTTTTGCTGTTTTTCTGCTTGATTTGTTTTCTCGTTTAAGAGGATAACAGGGAAGCCAGAGAATCCCTCATTATATTCTCCGCAGCCTGCTCAACGCAGCCGTTATCATAGAAAATTAATTATTTACCATTTTCCAGAGATCTAACTTGCAACTTATTTTTGTACAACATTCGTCTGGGAAGCCATTAAATCAGTTTTCTATGATAGTTTTTGCTTTGTGTTCTGATGTTGTTCTTAGCGGAGGACAAGGCATGCAGACTGCCACTTCTTTACTGGTGCACGGCATTATCTTCCGCATTAGGCAATGAATAACCTGCGTCCATTTAGGTTAAATCTTGAAGACTAGGGTTGGATCGTTTTCTAAAAGCGTTAGTCTGATGAATCTTTTTCTCCCAGGTCCTTTAAGAAACAAGGGGTTTGGATCTCACGCTCCAAGGCCACACCAGAGAGCCTTATTTTCAAAGTTGCCACCCAGAAAAGACCCAGTACATCAGCCGTCAATGACAAGGGAAAAGGGATTTCCGTGTGTGGCTTGTGTGAGATCAGTGTTGTAGTGGTTGTCAATTCTACTACATTTACTAGGTTAAGCCGTCTTGCCGAACTAGGATTTTGCCGTTGACAAGGATCTTCTGTGTGGCAGCCTTTGATACAATCGGGTAAGAGCAGGATAAGCTTTTCTTCGTGAAATGTTTTCCACCGATAGAGTAGACGTTGACGGTGTGGCCTTGTTGTGTGGCTTCGATTCGCTATTGTAGGCAGGACAATCGTCACACCAACGGTCGCTGTTAACGGTGGAAGCGACTCGTTGCTCCTTTTCTTGACGTTCGCTCCACTCGAACGTATGTCGGACACCATTAGATTAAATCAATAGTCGTGATGTCCAATTTGTGATGGATCCCTTTTCGAACGATCAGAGCTGTCAACCTTTCGGTCAGCAAGCAAGGCATTTCATGTTTTGATAATGTTTTGGAGAGGGACGAAATACGTATGTGCAGCATGCCCTAATCGCACGTATTTGGAGTGGGTGTTCATGCAAGCTTGTCATGGATGCCATCATGAAGAAATTACGGCTTATTCCGAGTGTGTAATTACCTGTCAAATACGCACTTTTGTTGTGTAACTATGGCTGAAAATCATATAAGGCTTATTCGATTTCTCCTATCCTCTGGTTCAAACAATGACAAGTCGAGGGCCTTTTAATAGTTTTGATAACCTGCAGTTCATACGCACAAACAATATGCGGCATGGTGGTCCTAACTTGATCTAAAAATACTGTATTTCCGCTGCTAGTTACGATAAAACAAGTGCGCTTACCTCTCGCTAATCTTTCGTTATCTGAAAACTGATGGAAATCAAATGTTGGCTCAGTTTTGCCGTATATATTCTTTCTTTAAATAAAAGTAGCGCAAGGAAATTGGCTGACATTCAATAAGGGAAAATGCAAGTTCCCTACAGTCCCGCATTTTGTTATCTGGTGGAATTTGAATATATTCAAATCACTCTTTAGTTTATTTTAGAGTTCAGTAGCGGGGTAACAGGCAATGCTTTTCAAAATCCAAGTTTTTACATGCTGGTGCGTCATTAAAGTATGTACACACACGCGTGAAAATTTCAAAAACAGTGAGTTCCATTGTTTTTATAAATTACTCTTGCCTGGACATTACGAGTTCATAGTGTGGAGGGGCAACAGGGCACACGCATTATTATCCAAATTTTTCGCCACCATGTCAGAGTGCGGAGGTTACTCCATCGTTCTGTGGCCCGCAGCGTAAAGAATTTGGAGCGGAGATTAAGCTTGGACAGTTTCTTGTGCAGCTTCATCGTGTGTTCACAGAGGTGAGGCGAACGGTGCTAATGAAACATGTCCTCAAGGCGCAATCCTTTCCCAAGGCCGTATATTATATTGTGTACGAAAATAAAAGACTGTTTTTTGCCTGTAATGCACAAGGAATAAAATTAAGTATTCCCGTCTTTCTATGTTACAGTGGTCCTTAAGTGCTCTTACTCTCTTGGTTAAATAAAGTTGTAGCGTTCTAGAAATTTTTTTATCTTCTCAAAGCCGTGACTACCACGCCTGTTTACCATATTTGGTTCATAATTGGTCATTAAATACATCCCCTTTTCTTCTTTCTTATCTTTGGGAGATGATGAACGTGGTGCCATATTCTAGATGCGGCCAAGCGAAGGTTCCCTACACTTTGCCAAAGAAATATTCGTGAACACCTAAAACCACTCTTTTCATATCATGCTGCATAACCATGACTTTGCTTGCAGCCTTGACACATTGTAACGATTAATTCAGATGGCTATGCATCCAAATGTCGAGGTCCTTCTGCGGCGAATCTATAAGAGTTTGAATTTTGTTCAGGGAATATGCATGTTCTTATGTTATAAGCTATAAGATAGTTCGCTGGACGCTGGTGGAGGACGCAGACGTTTGCACACTGAAATCTATAAGTCGTCCCTCGGACCATATCTGCAGTCTGAAAAGATTATTTTAGAGAGCTCCTCTGTCACTTGAGTACTTACGAATCTGCCAGAGTTTAACGTCGTCAGCAAACATAATCATGCTGCAGACAAGTTCTTGAAAGCCGTCATTTACAGAAAGAACGAAGGGAGTAAATGACTGAAACCGGAAGAGTGGTCTTTTAGCCAACATATTTACTGAATTGCCTAATGCTGAACTTCTTCGAAACATTGTTTTTTGCAAGTTATTCAGTTATTCCCGTTTACATGGTAGGTTAAAAATAAGGTTTATTCGTAACGTAAGACTTGAGCAGCTTCTAAGTTCTGAAAGACAGGAAAAAATTCAAAACAAACTTTCGCTGTCGCAATAAATTTTGTATTTGTTTTATCGGTAAAGAAAAAAACAGCAAAGAAACAAACAGGAGTCAGGATAATATTCGCAAGTTTAGCATCAAGAAATCATGTTGTTGTAGTCGCACTTCGTCAAATAAAATGTCATGCATTTTTTTTAAAATTATCAATGGTGTCGGCGGAAACCATCTTGTTTGTTAGCGAGATCCAAGGTCGTAGAACTCGTTAACTGAAGAAAAACTTGCTAAGATCCAGTCGAGCATGTTTGCTTTGACTTGTGATGATGGTTCTGGTTGGTACGTCTGCAGGAAGCGGACAGGCAAATGATTTGAAACGACCTCGCGTGTGATATGAAAGCTAATCAGCAGAGACCACAAGCAGTTGATGAATACAGTAGGGTGGCAGTTGAGGAAAATGTTGCACCGGCGAAAATTTTGAGACCAAATAAGAATTTGGATAAAGCAAAAAATTTTTTCGTTTTACAGCTTCTCAAATCTGACGACTCCCTGGGGATCCACTGCCCTCATTTTCCCAAAGAACGCCTTTCAATAAAATTATATATTATGGGATGCCTGCCTTCCAGTTTGTCCGAAACAGTTTTCTGAATAGATTGTTTTTTCCATGATTTCCGAAGAGCAAATATAAGTAAATTACTGTCTTATCTTAATTCCCAAGACTGGTCTTATTTTTCCGCATGTTAATATGTTTTATATTTTTTTAGGGATTTTGGGTGCTGCGTCAATTGTAAGTCTTTGTAACTCTGATGGCATCGGTGGACTCTGAAGCCCGTTCCAGGCTCCATTTTTAGGCCAAAGGTGCCGTATATGCAGCCCAAAATTGGCTAAATTTTCTGCCAAAATCAAGAAACAGTTCTCATGGTGCAGAATACTGCAGAATACCGTAACCCTTAAGGGAGACTGAGGACCCTGTGCACAAGTTTCAAAACTTCTCCGTTGCATACTTCAACGAGTTGCGGTTTTTTTCTCTTAGAAACATCACAAAGAATTACTTAGGGGTTTTTTACACTATCAGCTTGATTCTTCACCGTATAGGACTTTTGACATTGCCTTAAATTTTCTTACGATTAAATGAGACAACAAATGCTCTTTTAAGGAACTTTTGCTAAAATACGATTATGTGCATATGGTTATGTTTCAATATTTGACAGCTTATTGACGCATATCGTCAAGGGCGTACCATAGATTTAAGCACTGAGGACCTTATAAGCGTAATGATATGCCGGCCCAACTTCCAAGTGTGCACAGACGGAAACTTAATGATATTCGCAGAGTGGACATTCCAGCACTGAAGCATCATTTTTAAGGAGTAAAATGTACAAATGTACATATGTACAGCCTACCAAAATCACACCTATTTAGATTGGATGGCCGCACATGTTTGCTAAGTGTGCCAGACGGAATGTATTAAAATAATTGTGGGTGTTTCTTAAGCAGATAATAATAATCTCCATGCCTGTCTAACTGTTGCTAACATCAAAAAATATCCCTTGTTTTTGAATTATTTTTAATTGTTCAGCTTTATTAAAAAATTAATAGCAGAACACGTTTGAGTACTTTTAGTTGACTGCATTTGAAACGCGAAAGACAATATGCAAATTACAGCAAATTATTGTGTGATACTGTAACGGCCGAGTCGAATGCGTCCAATCGGTGGGGACCAGAGGTTA
>JAYGXS010000028.1:61479-92249 GCA_036362985.1 Ligula intestinalis
TGATTAAAACAAGAAAACAGGGTTCGGTTCAGGTTTGGTCCGTTACAATACCCGAGACAGAGGAGGTGTCTGGCTTCTTGTCTATCTTCTCAGAGGTACCCTGAGAATCCTCTGTGGGCCGACTCGTTTCATCATTGCCGTGATTGTCAAGAGTCATCGGACTATCAGGCAGTCAGCAAAAGTCCAACTATGATTGGAGGGGTATATTGTATTAGGGGAATGATAGAGAAATCGTAAATGGAAACAGGATAAACACTGGCCAGTGGGGAAGCGGTTAATCGGTCGAGTTCAGAGGGGAAGTGGCGTTGGGAGCGTCCACAGGTGGGGAGGGGTCCTCTCCGTCAATCACTTGCACTAGAACGGAAAAAAGAGGAGAAGCAACCACGTGCACCAAGTCACTAGCCAAAACGTTAATTGCCCGCCAAGGAGTCCATTTTAAACAAACGGATCAGAACTACCGGGTCGGCCGCTACAATGCCCCCCCCCTCTAGGAAGAGCCCTGTCCCCAGGGCTGCCAGGGGGCGGAGTGGGGTGCGTGGTCACTTCGACCTCCGCACCCGGCGATGGTACCAAGTGTGGCGGTAGGATGGCCAGGTTGGTCGGCGTTGTAATGGGGGCGGACCCGTTGTAGGGTCTGAGCTTTGCGAAATGCGCCGTGAACTCGGGGGCGTCGGGAATCTGGGCGTCGCGGATGTACGTCGCGGGAGAGAGGACATCGACGACGACGAATGGCCCTTCCCATGGACAGAAGAACTTTGCCGATGATCCAACGGGAGGTACGTCACGACGACGCAGGACGTAGTCGCCGCGTTGGTAGGGGGAACCATGTAGGTGGCGATCAAAATAGTCTTTTTGTCGGTCGGCCGAGGCACGAAGGTGTTCGCGTGCCAGGTTGTGGGTTGATCGAAGGGTTTCACATAGGTCGATGACATAGCTGTCGGCCGTGTGAGATGGTGGGGCGAGGGCAGGGCGGGTGGTGTCGGACGGCAACCGAAAGTGGCGGCCCGTGAGCATGAAGAACGGGGCGTACCCAGTAGACGAATGAACGGTCGCCCTATACGCCATCAAGGCGTAAGGCAGACGGGTATCCCAGTCGGTGGATGGTAAGCGAAGGACAAAGGCTTTGAGAAGATTAATGAGCGTCTGGTTTGTACGTTCGACCAGCCCATTGCCCTCTGGATGTCTGGGAGTGGTACGGGGTGCACCGAATCGGCATATCCACTCGCTCAGAATAGCATTAGTCACCGTCGCCGCGTCCTGTTTGGCGATGGGGATAGCCTTGACCCACTTAGTAAAGTAATCAACTAACACAAGTATGTAACGGTTCCCCGCCCGAGTGGGGGGGTTGATCGGTCCAACGATGTCAATGCCGACTCGTTCAAACGGGAACCCGGTTGTCATGGGTTGCATAGGTGCCTGAAATTTAGGGGTAGGGCCCTTAAACGAGGCGCAGGTGGCACATGCCTTGCAGAAAGTGGACACGTCTTCGCGGAGATGCGGCCACCAGAATCTCTGGCGCGCTGCGGCCTCCGTTTTGAAGGAACCTACATGCCCGAGTTCTTGGTGGAGGTCCTTAAGAACGGTGGCCGTTAAACAACCGGGGACGACGAGACGGGCGTGCTGTGTCGAAGTACCCGTCATGAATAGGAGTTCGTTCTCGACGAATAAATTCGCCCACTGGTTACATAGAATGCGGGCGGCTACGGAGGAGCCGCGTAAATCAGTCTCCGTCGGCCGAGGACGGCCGTGCAGCTGGTGATAATAAATAATGGCCGTGTCAGGGTCGGTGCTTTGAGCAACCGCCCAATGGTACCGGGTGGGTTCGCTGACCGTCAGAGCGGCAACCGTAGCGGGTTCTGCAGCGGGCTCGGGTGGTGACGCTGGGAAGGGTCGTCGGCACATCGCGTCGGCGTTGCCATGTTGGTGACCGGGTCTAAACTGACACCTGTAGGTGAATTGTTGCAAAAGTTCCTGCCAGCGGGCATATTTTCCCTCGGCGTCCTTCGAGTTGTGTAGCCACTGCAAGGCTTTGTGGTCGGTGCGAATAACGAAGGGTCGGCCCAATAGGAAGGGTTTAAAACGTTTGAGGAATGTAATAAGTGCTAGCAGTTCCCTGCTTTATGTGCGTTCCGTTATGCAGAGGGACCGGCTGGCAAAACAGACAGGCCGTTCGCGCCCAGTGTCATCGGCTTGAGACAGGACTGCGCCAATAGCTTCTGCGCTAGCGTCGCTGTCAAGAATAAAAGACGGGGCATCTGGAGCGGTGTTGAGAAGCATAAGGACGGGCGCGGCGATAAGGCGATTTTTCAGTTCCTCGAACGCAAGCTGGCATTTGTCGGACCAAGCAAACTTACGGTTGCGTTCAGTCAGTAGATGCAAGGGGCAAGCGATTTCCGCGAAACCCTTAATAAAGCGACGGTAGTACGAAGCGAGGCCGACAAAACCCTTAACTTCGGTGGCTGACGTGGGAACGGGCCACGTGCGAACTGTGTCGATTCTAGCCGGTGAGACGTGAATGCCCTCGAGGGTAACCTCATGTCCCAGGAACGTGACCTGACGCCGCAGGAATTGGCACTTCTGGGGGTTAAGGCGGAAGCCCGCGGCGCGCAAGGCAAATAGTACCGCGGCGAGGTTATCAGTGTGTTCTAAAATTGAGCGACCGAACACAATCACATCGTCGAGGTAGATCAAGCAGCGAGTCGGATACAGATGAGCCAATACGCATTGCATCAGCCGTTGGAAGGTGGCTGACGCATTGCAAAGGCCGAAAGGCATCGTCTCAAATTCGAAAAGCCCTTGCGGCAATATGAACGCCGTTTTGTGACGGTCGTCCGGTTCTACCTCGACTTGCCAATATCCAGACTTTAAGTCTAGCGTGGAGAACCACTGGGCTCCGGCGAGGGCATCAAGAGTGACGTCGATCCGAGGTAACGGGAATGAATCTCGAGTAGTAAGTGCATTGAGTCGACGGTAGTCAATGCAAAACCGAAGGCTCCCGTCCTTCTTGGGCACAAGCGTGACGGGGGAGGCCCAGGGTGACTTAGACGGCCGTATCACTTGAGCTTTAAGCATTTTTTGTAACATGTCATTCACCTCGTGTTGGAAATGAGGTGGTATCCGCCGTGGCGGTTGCCAAACTGGTTTGGCGGTGCCCGTGTCTATGGAGTGTCGAATGACTGCTGTTCTACCGAGGGACGAGTCGTCCCAAGCGAAAATATCGCCCGCCTCGATGAGCAGATCGCGGAGGACCTGCCGGTCCTGCTCTGTTATATCCGGGTCAGTGGGCATAACGGACTCGATGTCTGTCGGAGGAAGGGCAGCGGCCGCCGCGATAGCAGCACAGATAGCGTCTGCGTCAAATGAACAAGGGTTAGCCTTAACGACCGGTAGCTCCTGAGCAAACGTCAGAGTGCGGTCATAAGCGTTCAGAAGGCATCGGTGGTCTGATAGGAAATCGAGCCCTAGTATCATGTCCCACGTCAGCGTAGGAGTAACAAAGAAAGTGTGTCGGCGTTTCCTGGACGAGAACGCGAGTGGGAGCGTAACGGTGCCGAGTATAACCATATCTTTACCGGTGGCGGTACGGAGTGAGGTGGGTTGAGCGGGTGGGCAAATGTGACCAGCCCGGTTGTCAGAGAGCTGATCGGCCCTTACGTGGGACACAGAGGCGCCAGTATCGATCAGCGCCTTAACAGACTGGTTGTCTACCCGAAGCGTGGTGTAAAAAGGTTCATCGGAAAAAGACCTGTTAGAGCAAACGGGAACAACATTGTTACCTTCGTTGTTGGTCCAGGTAGGGTTGCGTTGACGATCGCGGGGAGGTCCGTTGGGAGGGTTCCTGTGTGGAACCCTGTAGGGATTCCGAAATCCACCGTCCCTGTTGCCCCGGTCATGGCGGTAAAACGAGGAAGGCCGCGAGTACGACCACGACTTGGTCCCGGATTGGTGGTTGGCGGGGTTGGGTCGCCACGCAGTCCCAGGGGTAGAGCCAGTGGTGGTGGAGGGGTCAGGCTCTATTATCCGCGAAGCACGCGAGATGGCGTCGTTGAGATCCTTTGGTGGCTGGATGCGAAGAGAATAGCGACCTCTCAGGAACCCAGGCCTCGCTTGAAGTAAAAGAGGACGACTTGGTCTCGCTCGGCGGCCGCGAGGGAGTGGAAGGCGTCTCGGCAGAGGCGAATAAGCCGGTCTGCGAATTGCCGCGGAGTTTCGTTGGCTTGCCGCTGCCCGTTGGTAAGCCTCCCCAGTGCCCCTTCGATGGACAACGGCGGCTGGAAAAGGCGCTCGAGTTGTTCACAGAGACACTTGAATTTGGTATCGCGCGAAAGCCCGGCCGCGAGTGCCCGATCACATTGGTCGTCGGCCAAATGCGTAAGGACTAAGTGACTGCGTTCGTCTGACGGGGCTGTGTCAATATAGTATCGAAGGCGTCGAAGCCAGGACTGGAAATCTTTGGTGCCATCAAATGGGGCAAAGGAGGGAGGGACCGATAGGACCTTTTGGCTAGCGGGCGGTGGGTCGTTCTCTGGCGCTGCCACCAGTGTGATACCCGGGACAGAGGAGGTGTCTGGCTTCTTGTCTATCTTCTCAGAGGTACCCTGAGAATCCTCTGTGGGCCGACTCGTTTCATCATTGTCGTGATTGTCAAGAGTCATCGGACTATCAGACAGTCAGCAAAAGTCCAACTATGATTGGAGGGGTATATTGTATTAGGGGAATGATAGAGAAATCGTAAATGGAAACAGGATAAACACTGGCCAGTGGGGAAGCGGTTAATCGGTCGAGTTCAGAGGGGAAGTGGCGTTGGAAGCGTCCACAGGTGGGGAGGGGTCCTCTCCGTCAATCACTTGCACTAGAACGGAAAAAGAGGAGAAGCAACCACGTGCACCAAGTCACTAGCCAAAACGTTAATTGCCCGCCAAGGGTCCATTTTAAACAAACGGATCAGACCTACCGGGTCGGCCGCTACAATTGAGCCTAACATGATGTCGAGCGCCACCAGTTCCCTGTTGCTGGTTGAGATAAAGAAGTGCGTTCGGTTCTTGTATACAGTTTACTTGGTTTATCCATAATTCCCAATTTGCAAATGTATGCTCAGTTTCACTTTGAAAGCATTTCTCCGAAAATATTATTTTTAATCGCTTATATAAAAGAAATTTTATAGCTCTTTATCATCTATTAGGGCCCCCCATTCTTTGGCCTGTATTGTGCTTAGGCGAACCTTTTTTGTTTTGACTCATATATTTTTTTCTAATAGAAAATGCCAACGATTTAAAATGCATTTAGAACGAATGCGTTCATGAACGAATAATTCTTATCTCAAATTTCATTTCAACTGCGGGACGGCTTGTTCCTTATAAAACCCCTCGCATGGTATATTGCATAGCACTTTTTAAAGTCTTTTTCGAGTGCAGGAATATTTTATTGTATAAAAAATGAAATAGATAATAGGTGTTCAGAAGATTTGGTTTGATTGAATGTCCATGCACGTAGTAAAATCTGTCGGTGGACGGGCCGGCCTCCGGCTACGTTTGGGCTTGGGGCTCTAAAAAAGAAGAGTACAGGATGACAGTATGCAAATTAAGATATTATTTGCCTGATTATGTGGGACGCAATTGTGGATGCCTCATGTATGACATTGGTTATTATAATAATCAATGTTATCTTACTACGTTGCATGGTCCAAAACGAATGTATTTAACAATTTGTAGAGGAAGCAATGCAGGTTCGTGTGTATTTTCTACTTGTTCATGTTGTGGTTGTTCTTCGTCTCATTTTCGTGTTAACTAAAGTGAGGTGGCGAGCCTGTGGGCCTTGTATCTAGAGTATATCGCATGCCGACCTATGCCCTATTCGTTGAGTGATGGCAAACCTCACTTCATTCCACCTCACTCCTCGTTGAGTGATGGCAGACCTCACCCCACGGAAATACTTGACTTGGCTTTTCAGCACTTAATTCTTACAGTTGCCTGGCCTCCCGCACCAGCCTCTATTATCCTCTGGTTTTCCGTACTCCCGGTCTTAACCCTTATTTTAATTCGATATCGGAAAACTATATGCGCACATCTTTTCGCTAATCCTCTTAGCCTTATGTTGCTGACTTTCTGTATGCCAATTGTTTTGCCCCAGTTGGTAGGTACTCTCCAAATAACAACTTACTTCTCAATTATCCACTCACAATTTTTTTCGTAATAAAGATAACCCTAGTTTGTCTGCCAGAAATACACCAGATCTCATATTGCTTAATGCTAGGTCTGCTGTCGACTTAAACTCAACTTAAAGCCACGGCTTTCGAGCTGACGCCGGATGTTCGGATATTATATGGTAAATAGATCTTGGACACAATCCTTTATTTCAGGTTCTTTGCTTATCGTAGGCAAGCATGATGTCTAAAATCGCATTAGTAAGCGTGGAGGTGGTTGTGTTCTCTGTATTAAAGTCTTTTTTAAGCAGTCCCCGTTCGATCTATGTGCGACATTATTATCCGGAATTTACTGCTTCGCATATTTTATCCTGTCGCCCCGACTAAAAGGACGTTCTGAGACGCATGTATAATCCCTCTAAATCATCATCCAAAGATGATGCGACAGTTTGCGAAATATTTAAACTGATTTCGGTGTCCTCCTTTGACGATTAAATTATCGCTGGATATTTAAACTTTCCCGAAATTGATTGGCGTTCAAATTATTTTCCACCCAGATTACAATTTTTCCTAGATGCCATTATTTTTCAAATGACTTCAGTTAGCCCGCTCCTGAACGACCTGCGACCCTATTTTAAAATTAAGTTTCACAAATGGCATAGCTCCCTCTTCGTTGGTTCTAAGCAAGGCCTCTTTCGATTGTTCAAAAGAGATAAGCGTCGTTCTTACCTATCATGCTTTGACCGCGCATATATACAGTACGGCTCAACATTTGTGCTACATACCGAAGTTTGCAAATCACTGATATGCACACGCAACCCGCGCTTAACGGGTGTACGAAAAATTAGAATTAATAATGGAAAACCTTAGCCAAATAAGTTACTCGAAAGAAATATAAGAAGTATCAATTGTATAATAAGAAAAACAAAATTTTCCCGATAATCTACAAGTTCCATACACGCTTAAAATATCTATATATTAAAAAAATAAATTTAGATCTTATCGTCATTGTTAAAGGTTGATGATACCACTTTCTTTATATCATCGGGAATTTTCTTAGTCAAAACATTTTAGGCATATTTTACCTTTAAATTGCAATTACTTACAAATCGACCTTTAAATGCTAATACATTTTCCAACGTTTTCAGTGCCTTCAAGCTTCATTGCATAAATCAATTTTTTCGACGTCTATATAAAAACCTGTAAAATAGGATATCGATGAAGAGAATTTACCGACGAAATTATTTTCTGGATATTAGTTCGTATTTAGATGGCCATGCGAGCCATCTTTTGAAATTCCTCCATATTGCAAAACACGTCGAGCGAAAATAACGTCCGCAACAAAATTATGATATAACTACTCCCAAGATTCAGAAAAAACTTTATATCATTTGTTAAATCTTTAAAAAAGTTCTTTACTTAGATATTTAGCTGACGAAATTCTGTGCATATTACCTTTTTCCAAGGTAATATCAAAGCTAAAATGGCGACTTTTGACAATTTTGTTAACTTACCTGAAGATAAACGATTCAATTTGAGTGGAGATGAAAGAGCTTATTTTCCACTTTATGATGGATTATTTTGCGCCATATTGGATTCCTTTCAGGATCTGTTATAAGCTTGTAAATAAAAAGGGTGGTCATATGCATATATGGCTATTTTTGCAATGATAATTATTCTGACGTGTGTTCCGTTTTTAAATTACGCACAAGCGGAAATTATAAAAACTTTATTTCTACATAACTTAATTTAATAAGGTTTCTTTTACGTTACCTTAACGATAATATGTATGGGCACCTTTGCTTGTGTGCCATTCAAGCAAAATGCAACAGATTTTTTTCATACTGCATTTTGTGCCAAAATCATCCTGGAATGCTCTTTATGTTTTAGCACATTGCTCTAACAGTTCCACATTTGACAATGTCTTGTTGACTGTGCCTTTTTCTTCTATTTGAGGCCTCTTCTTATTACTATCTTCAGTAAGGTTTCATTTTTTACAGGAAGAAACAATTACAAACAGAGGGACCGAGCCTGAGCGTCGCAAGGTAATTCTAAAAGTCTGTGGTTGGTATGTACTGCATGTAGGCGTCGGAATCAGTACCACTAAATTGACTTGTAAGCTTAACTTAACCGTACATTTGGTTGGTTTTAGCCGCATCGTCGACGTCAGCAACTTTATGGCCAGCAGGACCTACGTGGATCCAACGGTAGTGACTGCGCAAGCACCGGGGATGCGTGGCAGCCCTCGCCGGCGTCGTCACCTTCATCAGCTGAAGTTAACCATGGAAGTCTGACACCAACATTCTCCTCAAGTGTTCCAACGGGAGATTTGAACGCGGCAACATGCTTATCTATTCCCTCTAAAGCCTCTGCTCCAACAAGTCCTCTGGAGTCAAACACTTCCGGTGCGTCCTTCTTTTATCACTCCCTATCCTCCAGGGGTGCAGTACTTCGGGGTAGAAGAACCTACTGGCGGGGGACCTGTAAAAGATTTAGCACGCAATCAGAGTTCGCGTGAATGGTGCTTACTTCCTTTGCCTTTCCGTTGATCCGTCTGGATTTGTCCTGTGGTGCAGTTGAAATGAGAACCTGGCATATGGATCATCGTTTACTGGTAACCCTCTGACAGGACTTAACTGAAACACGTTTCCTGGAGGTCTTGCGGAAATAATAACGGGTCAGGGTCGTACAACTTTATCCAGGGGATAAGTTTGTACAATGAGGAGTACTTATAAATCCACCTTTACACAAACTTCTGGAATTAAATAATCGGCTTCATATAAACCTGTGGAATTATGCGTGATGGATCATATCAAATAATCTTTTAGTGAAACGTACTTACTTCGTGCTACATGCATGTCCGATGCAGTCGGCCTTGGCTGTAGCGAAACAGGGCATCCTCATAAGCAATCGGCGTGCCAGGTCACAGTTTTCTGTGCCCTGTTAGCACTGTGGCTGCTATTCCGCGACCGCTTATTCATCCCACCAAAAAGATTGGTTTATTCTGCAGCTGGTTTTTGCTGAAAGCCTTTGTATTGTGCGCCACATTTAGATTTGCTAGGCAACCCGTCCTGAATAACTGCGGAGAATATCATTGCACACTGCGGGGTCTGGCCTCTCTCTCAAGTGGTTACGCTGATACCATCACTGTGCCAAATTGGTCCTGCAAACATGAACTTCCAAAATAAAGTCTGCTTCCCCTTTGTGTTCCCTTCGCACTTCGATCGCAGCCTTGCCATTTCAAGCGATACTGCTGACTACGAGGCACAATTTCCTAATAAGTCATCTAGGATCCACCTTGGATGTTATCCTATTCGTAACTTGGCCTGTTAGAACTGTTGAACACTTTCTCGAATAACTGTTAGAACTGTTGATCTATTCGCTTTGCAGCTCGAATAACTGTTAGTACTGGTTGAACAGCTTCTCGAATAACTTCGAATTTTCGGTCTATTCGCTTTCCAGCTCAAATAACTGTTGATAATGCAATATTTCTTAATGCTGTGCTGCGTTTCGTCACCTGAATAGACGCACCCGAGGTCAGTAGCTATGTCAAAGGACAGTCAGATAACTCGGTTATTGTTAATGTGGTTCTATAGAAATAAACAGTAAGGTTAACAGTTCACAATGAGTAAAAAATGTGAGGTAGAAATCAAAAGGAGGGTGGACATAAATTCGAGGTTCTTAGGCGAGCAATCGTTTGAATGACACAGACGTGTTGCTGTTAGTTTATAAAGGGCAGGAAATTAAAGAACGCGGGGGCCAATAAGGACACGCTGTGGGGAACAAATAGCGTGGGGCGGGTGAATTCAGGCAATTCTGTGCCAGAAAGGGGGAGTAATGTGCAAGCGTCTGAAGACGGTGGTGGTGACAGCTGTCATCGGACCAGAGGGGGAGGGGGCACTATCAAATTTCAGCTGCGGGGTTATGCAAATGGCCTAAGAAAGTGTCGGTCGGGCAAATGGGTTTCAAGCGGTCCTCACCGCAGTTGCTTCTATATCACCACACGAAGAAACAACTGGGTCAAGTGTGTTTAGGATAGCTCGGCCCGACAGCTGCTGTGTTTCGTTCACTTTCCTGTAGAAGGCCGAGAGAGGAGAACCAGCGTATTCAAGCAAGCACTTAAGGAGTGCTTGACTGGGGGAATAGATTGAACGCTAGTGTGCAGTCGACTGGAGCAAAGGGCCAACAGTAACATAATTCTAGGAGGGAGGGGTCTCGGGCATGCAGTTCAGAGCAAATTAAATCCGAAGGTGACATTGACGTGGTGAATGTCACATGGCCGTTTCTGATTGTTCCACAATCTGGTAAAAAAATGTCCTTCTGCTCGCCGGGACAAGTAATTTGGTACCTAAAAATGTGCAGCTGGTCTTTCTCTATCTCTGTGATCGTGTAAGCAAGCAACGAAAGCGCTGCACTCTTTTGTCATTTCATGTTTTCTTTTGTTTTACAGCTCCGTGCGAGTATACCTGTGAGTTTTGTGGCAAGGAATTTGCGAAGATCAGGCAGGTGAATGCACATGTTTACCATGTCCACAAAAGTTCGCCCCCCTTTCCTAGTCGCTGGTTTACTTTGTTTGGTGCTAGCTGTTAATGTATTGACTACCTGTACACTGCGCTTTTTCTGCATAATTCCTTGTGTAGTTCTCATGGTGTTTACAGATATAAATACAGTGTCAGTGTCGAGTCGTATGTTTGGAGAGCGCGTATAGTACTAGGTTTGCATTGATTTTTGATGCAGAAGGTTATGCTCGGCAGGGTATTTATAATTTCATAAGTACAGTATGGCAAACGAATTGCCTAAGTTTGTACATGTTTGACTATTTCTCGCATACCAGCGAGAACGCATTTAAGAAAACTCATCAATAATGATGAGCAGCATTAGGCATATTAAGTATTTAAAAGAACTATAAGAAGCTCTAAGTGATTCTTAAGAAAAATAAAAAAATTACTGATAAACCCCAAATTCCGGAGATGTATTTAGACCGCCATAAGTACTTATTGCCTATCGTCAGTTGTTTATTCTTTTTTCCAGAACAACAGTAAGTCCCGCTCTTCGCCTTTGCGAGGTGTGTTTCTTCTATGCACTATTCTAGATTGAACCACCCTAGTATCCGTTTCGAAGAACATGCAGGAAGAGAATAGAGCTTTCTTGTGAGGCGACATTTGTCTGCAAAAAACGACCTACACATTTTCCCAATGCTTCGCTTCTTGTCGGGTGCAAAAAGAAAGAATTCGTAATAAATCAGTCTACTGAAAATATGAAAGTAGGCAGTAAACATTTCTTCATGTATAGGAAATCGTTCGTCCTATCGGATTCCATCAATTTGCCTGCTGCTGTCCTTTATTCCTTCCCGCCCTACAGGCGAGGTAAATTTTCATGCATCCACCTTTTATAACACCATTCCGAAGACTCGCGGACAAAGTACTTTAGGGTGCCACTCCCCACGTCTGGTTTAGGGAGACTTCGGCCTTCCACTCCGCCGTCCGTTCAATTGCACTGACGACTCAAGTGAACAGAACCTAGTCAACCGACACGCATTGTCCACCAATGGCTTCTTCGTTACCTGAAATACTCTGACATAGGGCTGCTCGTCACCCGCGTTTCAACTGTACTGCATTTTTGTCGCGCGACAAAGTTAGAATTGGTAGACAAATTGGTCTACTTACCATTTGAAAGTAGCCTTTTATTATTAATTAAATTCTATTGACACTACAGCACTAAATACTTTATCTTCGGATATCTTCGTCCTCTCGGATTCCCTCACTTTGGCTACTGCTCCCCTTATCTCCTCCCCGGCCCGTGGGCGAGGGTTATTTTTTATGCATCCGCATTGAATAATACCCCTTCTGTTTCTCCTTGAACTTAACCACGCTTGCGCTTCGGAAGACTTACCGGCAGAGTACTCGTGGTTGCCAGTCCTCGCGTATGGTTTAGACAGACTGTTCACTCTAATCGGTTATCCTCTGCGCCGACCGTTTTATTACTTATGCTGTTTCACTATTTGCTTGCTTACCATTCAGTCGCTACGGTTACGGGTCTTCCGGGCTTCGTCCACCATGCTTCTTACAGTTACACTAGGCATACCAGTGGCGGCGTTGGCCATGTTATCCCGTATCAATTTTCGTTGGAAGCACGCATTGTCATGGGGTTTACAAACGTTCGCTGCCCTTGTGTACCACCTTCGACCGCCGACACTGACCACATTCCACGGGTCCCAGTCCTTTACCCATTTCTTCTGCAAGCCCACGTCAATTTGTTTAACTTGGAGAGTTTTCACAGATTCAATTTCGAACACAGTAGCAATCGCGCGTAGACTATGCACCTGCTGCGGTTTGCGTTGCCTCTTTTTTCTCTTTCTTTCCAGTTTAACTCTCAGCCTCGTGGGCTCAGGCACCTGTGGTACGTCAGCTGGCACTGTCTTTCCACGACGCAGTTACGGTTTTCTAATGCTCACATACTAGTTCAAACCTGGACGAAGTTTTTCACCGCAGCTTCGTGGAATGTGATCTAGTGGATATCGTTTACTGCGAGGCTACCAACCAACTTTGCCCCACGGACAACGCAACAGAAAACGGCGGTACCTGCTGGTTTGGCACCCGAGATTCCGGTTGTCATCAATGGTAACCGCGCAAACTGACATAAAATAGTGACTTACGAATAACTAGCATTTGTCGGATCAACTGGCTCGTTCTTTCTTCGCTCGATAAGGCCGTTACTTTCTTGTATATTGCAAAGACGTTGTGTCCTCCGCCTGTATATGCCATCCAGCGTTCTCCATCGCTGCATTCTCTCCGTTCGTCAACTTGGTCAACAGCCCACTGTTCCGACTATACATCGACTGGGTCTGCGGAATTCAGCAGGAGTAGGGCTCACTTCGCGCCTAGATTTAATTAACCTGCTGGCCATTGAGTCATACGTAGAGAAAACGCTATTGGGATCAGTCGATAAATTTCTTGGTTGCGGAACCTCGAGTGCTCTACATACACTTATAATTTAGACCCATGGGGTAGCTACGCTGAACTCCTTTGGTTTAGGCCGTAAATTACGCTATCAATCAACCGATAAAATTTTGATGGCTGGTTTCTGTAGGTTTTTTTTAAATAATGTGCACGGTTTCTCTCATCTTTCTTTCAGAAGTACGAAAATGGACCTGTGAGTTTTGTGCCAAATGCTTTTCCCAGAAGGCGTCCCTGAAAACGCACATCGATGGGGTCCATAAGCGTATGTCTCTCCTCGCCTGTCCTTACTGTTATGTCTCTTTTGCTTCTTTCGGGTAGGTTTTCTTGCTAGCTATGTCTTTACGGTGACTTCATCTCAGAACTTCACTGTTCATAAGGCTGCTGCAGTTTATGCGCGACCTGTGAGTAAACCCTTCGGAACAGGGCTTTCGGGGGTCGCTCCGCAGTCTGAAAATAAATACTTGAGCAGAAATAAATCAGCTACTGCAGAGTAACTACGACGTATTTCCAGGCTTTTACTATACAGACAGTAGTGTCCACATAGTGGATGATTTACCATGGGAATAGTACAGGTACTTCAGCTCATACGTTTTTTGCTTCAGAATTTTGAGAGTTTTAACGCATGTCAGATTGGGTGATACGGAGTGTGGTAGCTCGACTTAACACTGAATCAATCCTTAACCCTTTAACCTAGCTCCCGTAACCTTTAATCCAACTGCTAGCCTAAGCCGAATACAACACACCTACCTAAATCAAATAAGTAGGTACATCCCGAATAGAAGTAAATATGCATCCGCCTGGTTCTTGTTGTAAAGGAGAAAAAGCACGCTATCACTGGGGCGGCAATTTCATTCGTTTGAGCTCCCCTCCGGCCAATCATGCCTTTGAAAGGCAGCGCTACTTACAACCTATCTAAATGGATGTCACTTAAACTAAATTTTCTTGGAGAGGGCTCGATGCCCTCAATCAATTCGGCCTTCCATTTTCTGGAAGGACGGTTCAACCAGATTAAACCATGGAATATTTTGCTATCATTTCAGTATGCACCTCTATCCCACCGTATCTGGCATGCGAAGTTCTACGCCAGCGACTCGAAGAAAAATACGACGAATCAAGGGCTCCTCTAACAAATGACCATCTAAGGCAACTCTTTGTTTTCTGACAAAGAACGATTTCACCTTTAATGGTTGAACATACGAACAAGGCAAAAGGACGCCGATGGGTTTACCAATTTTCAGTCTAATCTCAGAACTGGTCTTACAGAAGCTGGAAGGATCGCCTTCAATAAACTCTTACCTTCATTCTAGTGCCGATATGTTGACGACACTTTTGTTATAATTATACGGAGCAGGCCAGCAGAGTTCAAAAACCCGCTTAACGGCATTTTCCTGACATTAAATTTTTTACAAAAGAAGAGGAAAATGCCAGACACCTGCCTTTTCTCGACATCCTCGTCACGCGCATACCCAAGGGAACTCGGTAACACGGTTTATAGGAAGACGGCTAACACAATCCACGTTCTCAGCTTCCATACCACTCACCCAATGGCGCAAAAACGCGGCCTTATTAGAGCACACTTTCGGAGGTTAAAAACACACTACAGTGAATCTGAAGGATGAGTGCGAGAGCTACGGCATCTTCGGGACCAACTGGCAAGGAATAGATACCCGAACAACTTCTTCAGCCGCTGCCTCCGTACGCGCCCACGGGTAACAAAGGGAGGATTACCACCAACACTCTAGCAGTCTCTGCCGTAGGCTAACATGCGTTCACGGGTCATGCAAACAACAGACCCACCGGAGGTAAGTAAGCAGTCTGACGTTTATTAAGTATCATTTCGAAGCTGTTCTTGCTATTATACAGGGTATACCGGATGACTAATTTACTCGCGAATAACGAAGCACAAACGGGTACGGAAAGGAGACCCACTGTTGCAGATCGTTACCACACTCTGAAAGAAGGCCACGAATCCGACTACATGGGGTCGCGGATACTGGCACGCGCCACTTATAAGACAGGACAAGAACTACTGGAGGTATGGGTGTCTGACTCCAACGCCATCAACGGGTATGCGGATATACCGCTCTGTTAGTTTGTCATCCGTTAGCGTAACCAAGAGGCACAGCACAGTTCGTGTTCAGGCACATACGGTGCCACGGCAAAGTTCGTGCACAGATGCGATAAGAGGAGATGGCATAAGAATGGACCCATTACCGATTCTACCTCCTTCCCCACCCCCATTTACTCGCAGCTAGTCTACAAAAACATGCCAACGCTTTCTGCTTTTGCACCTCTGACGACGGTCTCTTGCGTGAAGCCGAAAGCTCAGACTAATACGATTGCCGTCCCATTGATCGCGTGATTTTCTTCTTTACAAGTAAGTGTGTCTCGGTAATAAACCGCCGAATTGCCTATTTGATCCTCACCGACCTGCAAACAACTTAAATATTTATCCGGGGACGTTTCATGGATGGACCCGTTTGCATAGCGTTCAGCATACAGGGTAAACATTTTGTGTTTTTGAGATACCATCGCGTTGAACTGCATGCAGATCCTGTGCCCTACATGATGCGCAGGACTTCAGGTTGCACTGGCCGTTTCCAGCCGGGGTTGGTCAGGTGTCTTTCTTTCGTTCAAATGTCTTAAGTTTTTTGGGGGGATGGAGGAGTAAAATTGATATAGACTGAACCATATTCGCACATCCTTAAGCGAATTAATCTCTTTTTGCTTTCTTATCATTTCCCTTTTTAGGGATATACAAGCACACATGTGAGATCTGTGGCACTTCCTTTCAGCGACAGTTAGCCATGGTCAAGCCTATTGACTGTGTCCACAAAAGTGCGCGTCTTCTGATTTTAACACATCGCTCTCAATGAATTTCTTGTATTATTCGCCACGATGTCTATCCTTTCGCTTGTAATTTTAACCTCCAGATGCTCGCTTTTCGGCGATCTTTTACCGCTGCATTATGTAGTTGTTATGATGTTGGCTCATCGATGGTCCCCTGTCGGCTTTGTCCGTCTGTTTAATTTAGTTTGTTTAGTTTTGAATCCTCAGTCTCGTTATTCAAAGCAAAACTTTATAAAGTAGCTCCGAAAGTTGAAATTGATCAGTTACAGCGGAATAATCAAGTAATATTCACTAGCTGCCGATAAGCAGTCAGCAATGGGCAAGTTCTGACTAATTAATTATGCTGATAGTATACTTACTGGCTCAAAGCTCAGCCACGCGTGTTTTGCCAATCGTGTAGGAAGCAGTGATGAGGGTTCTGACTCGGCGATCCCCGTTTGCTTTCAAGTATATGAACTCCGCTAACTTATTCTCACCAACGCCTCCTATATAAACTGCACAGCGCAGGAACCTCTTCATATGGATCAAGCACTTTTTGACCGGACTATCCGAAAAAGTACAAGCCGGGCGCTAGCAGTCCGCGGGGTACCTGTGGTGAGGGGCGTCCCACAGGGCAGGCAGGCAAGTAGCCCTTGGTGGATCCGGAACTCCGCCAGGTGGACCTAAATCCCGGTGGCGAGGAAGAGGAGTCGGAGCAGCATAGTCAAGAGGGGCTGCTCTGTCATAAAAAACAGATGGAGAGGAGAAGAGATGGATCCACCATAGGGAGGTTTGGTGTAGCAGACCTTGGCCGCCCTGAAGGCGGGTGGGAACGCGGTCGAAGACGCGTCTGCTGTGGTTCCCGCGTCCCACAGGGCTCAGTACTTGGTCCCACATTATTCCTTGTTTTCAGCAAAGACTGCGTTGGAGACCTAGACTATGATGACTATTGAAAGTTGGCAAAGTACGGCTGGTGAAAATCATCTGTAAGATACCTTGAACGGTTTAGAGGACTGGTGAAAGAATTGGCTTATGCCGTTCAATATTAGTTAATGTAACTTTCTCCAAATCGGCGGTTTGGAACCATCCATCCCGAAGCTTTATTCCTTACTTGGTAGATCGCTGCAACGTGTTAACATTCACGAGGACAAGGGTGTATGGATTACTTCTTCACTATCACCAACGCTGAACTGCACGAAGGTGGTGAAGTCAGCTAGATCCATATTGCAACTGATTAGGCGAGCCTTTATGGGGTTTGAAAAAGACATATTGAGGAGTTTCTTTCGGCCGCACCTTGAATTCGCTATACAGGCCTGCAGACCCTAGACTGCCAGAGACTGTACCGTCATAGAGGAGGTCCCGATGCAAGCGACAAATATGGTCAAACGACTGGGAACACTGCCCCATGAAAGCACTCTCAACCCTCAACCTGTTTCCTCTTTTCTGCAGACAACTCATAGGGGATCTCATACCAATTTTCCTTATTATTAATAGCCTAGTTTGTTTTTTTTGCCCAAATGACTGTTTTTACCAAAACTAACACTCCATCTCTGAGCCGTTATTTGCTAAAACTACGCCCCGGCAAAACAAGGATCCATGAACGTAAATTTTTTTCAGTAACAGTAGTTGTAGTGTGGAAGGCTCTTCCCGAAGAAGCTGTTCTCTCCATCTGTGTGAATGCATTTAAGAGTAGTTTGTACATTCACCAAAATCCTCGTTCATCAGCCACTCGCTAATCCAATCACAGACGGTTTTACATACGTATTATACTACTCGTACGGAGCAAGTAGTCATGTGTTATTACTATGTCGACTACCCAACAATTGTTTGCTTTTCGTCTGCGAGCATGTAATTGACGCATTTTTTAAAATTTTTCTTTTGTCGCCATATATTTATTAGCAATCTTGGTACAAAGAGAACTCAAACGCGTTTTCCTTATAACGTGCATGTTAAATCTAATTGCAGACATGACTATAATATACTAGACTTGCCTAAATCGAATAAATTGATACGTTGTGGAACTAAAGCAGGGAATTGCCTATTCGATCCTCGATGTCCTGTTTTTGCCATGGAACCAAGTATAATTCGATCCGGGAGCGTTTTTCGGACAACCCCTGGAAGTGGCTTTCAGCGTAAGGGGCAAACATTTGGTGTGTTTGAGAGGCCATCGCGTTGGACTGCGCACCTTATGCTGTCCATGACTTAGGGTTTGTGGAGTACCCACGCACTGGCTCTCAAGCCCGGGAGGGAGGAAGGAAAATCGGCAATTTGGCACACAGCCTTAGACGATTTAATCTTTTTGGTTTTTTCTCATTTCCTTCATAGAGGTACGCAAGTTCACTTGTGCGATCTGTGGCGATTTCTTTTCCTGGAGGGAAAACTGGGCCAGACATATCAACAGTGTCCACAAAAGTGCGCCTCTTCTGACTTTAAAGGATTCGTTTTTGTGCATTTTCCTCTTTTCGCTTGCCATTTTCGCTCACCTTAACCTCGCATGGCAATAGTTTAGGGTAATGAAAACGAGTCCATGACTTGTCATTATTACAGCGATTTCAATGCCCTTTAGTAACTTGTGCATTTCGCCTCCTCTCGGCTGCCACCCATTGACTTCCTGGATGCCCATGAGCATTTATCTTTTGAGAATCGAACTCATACCGCCGTGTTAGTCGCTGTAGTAGCTGCTGGTTACTTTGGGGTTGTCTTTTAAATAAATTTTAGTGAAAACTGGAAAGGTTTTTTAGCAATTGGTGGCGCATGATCCTCTCTCCGTACATGATTGTAGCTTGCAATATCTGTGGGCTAACAGGTGGTGGTATAAGCTTGCGCCATTTTATTTTAGAAATTCTTTGCTAGCCTGAACCTACGCGTAACTGAATCCCTACAGTTCACACGAACTAAAAGCCTAACTCTCGACATAGTCCTGATACCAAACTCCAACCTTGAAAGTAACCCCCAGCACAACGTTCACCTTCCTATTAAGACTAATTTACAGTTTAGCCGGCCAAAACAAATCACCCGTCACACTTATTATTCCTAAAAACAGTAAACTAAACAACTTACCGCTTACTAAACAATTATGGGCTGGTTTTCACTATTTTAAGTGTTAGAGTACCAAGAAAAAATACGCGAATTCATGACGCCGCAGATTCCGAAACGTAATTTTTCAGGATATTACTTTAACCACAGCCTGTCAAAGTTTCTACCTAGCATGATCTTTCGCCAAAATAGTGTGGTTTCTTGTCAAATCACCAAGGAGCCTTGTAGTAAAGATAAAGCACCCTCTGGTAGATTGAAATCTCTTATTCTGTTGCTTTTTTATTCAGATCTGCGAAACTTCCCGTGTGAAATTTGTGGTTTTTTTTCCAGAAACGGGGATGCCCTGAAAAAGCACGTCAATGGTGTTCATAAAAGTACGCCTCTTTTTGTTGCGTTTTTCGAACGTCCGCCTCGCCTTTTTGCCAATTTTACTTGTGACACGCCATTTTCTGGTGTATGGGAGAGAGCAAAGGAAGAGAGTGGGTAAGGATGGGCCTGAGGAATTCATCCGCATGCATTTCTCACTGGTCAACGTTGGACGTTATTGAATTTATCACGGGCTTTGACAGGCTACCGATGTCCCTATCAAGACTGAGAGTCAGACTCAGTGGTTCGCTAGTGACCGATTTGAACCGACAATTAGAATGTCTGGTACGTGTTGTGATAACCAGGACGTGTATGGCACGCGTTGACGATGTGTTTAGCCGTCTTAGGTACCTCGCTCGAACAAACCTCCGGTCGTCTGGACATTATCTTGTCATCTACCAGGTCGTTGGGGATGTAGGAGAGCATTTGGTAACCTGGCTCCTAAGAAATGGGTGTTCAGCTAACTCAGTGCGTAGGCGTCTTCACCGAAACGGTTGCCTTGGACGACGCTAGCAAATGCTCCCTACCTCGCCCTCCAGTCAGCCAATTTACGGGCACTTTGGATAAGGAAATTCGATTCAATGCCAGCGACGGGCCACTTCTAAGTTGTTGACAATTTTTTCACAGTAAAGTTGTCCTATTCTGTGGGACGTGTGTGTGGCGCGTGTAGGGGATATTTTTAGTGTTCCTAGGCGCTGTAGCAATCTTCCGGCTATGTGGATATTTTCTAATCGTCTACCAGGTCGTCAGTGGTGTAAGGGAGAAGGTGGTAAATTGGCTCGTACGTAGTCGGTGGTGCATTAATTCCGCGCGTCGTCATCTTCGCTCGATTATCTGGACCTTGTCATCTTCCAGTCTTTATGATTAGTTTGGGTAACTGACAACAGTATCAGACCTAAAGCTGGTTGTTTATTTAGTAGTCAGATTTGGTCAGATATTTGAGGGTTAATTTTAGAGTCAGGGCTAGGAGGCTGAATCTCTCTGGCACTTAGCATGTTGCCACCTTCATTGTTGGAGGGAAGTCTACTTTCCTGTGTCCGAACTATTTATGTGCTTAAATGTGCATATTCCAGAACTTCCAAAAGACTCCTTTAGTTTTCCTTTGCTCCTTTCAAATAACCTAAATATGTCGTGTGTATGCTGTACCCTATATTTAGGGTTATTTAGAAAGAGAGCCTTGACTTCTGGCTTTTGGATTGTGCTCCCAGTCTCGCATAAAAGTTTACCGATGAGGTTACGAGGCATGCTTATCCCCTCTGAAAACCAACCCAGATGAATATTTGAACGCTTTTATTGTTTGTGAACTTTTGTCTGTGTTATTTCGGTTTCAGAACTGCGAGCGTTTTTGTGTGAAATTTTTGGTCAGGCCTTTACACAAAGTGGATCCCTGAAGACGCATCTCAAGCGATTACATCCGGGTGCCCTTCTGTTTTCTTATTTTGTTCTTTAATCATTAGCTCCCGTGATATGCCTTTTTTCTTAGTATAGCCGCGAAAGATCTGCCGAAAGTTTCTTTGCTCGCATAAATTAGGAAACTGTTAGTTATTGACCATGCTACATGTGCACCACGGCAAGCTTCTGATGTGCGTTGTCCGCCAGGTCTACACCGCGGTGAGGCCTTTTTTCGTGAAAATAATTTCCAGTCTTAGATCTTCGAAGACAAGAAAAAGTGTTCTAAACAAATGACTTTAAATTACTTCGTGTTTCCAAGCCTTTCTGTACGCAATTTTGTCGTTGTTGGAAGTCAGAACACGTCAATAATTTATTAATGCCACTTATACGCCCCATCTTTCTATAGACGGATATATAAGCACTGTTAATCTTGTCGGTACGCGGTCTTGTGCTGGTAATTTCCGGTCATTCTTTGTCCACATGAGCAGATGGCAATAACGAAAATAAACTTATATTGGTCATACTGGCTAGTACCTTAATCTATCTCGTCAGGTTTTTCTAATTGGTTTGTTTTTTTCGTTTTAGAGAATCCCTCCTAGTCTAATCCGCACCTTGCTCAGCTCAGCCTATAGTGTATATTGTCTTAAGGAATTCAAACTTGTACAATTATCGCTGTTAAGCTTTCCAAAAGATGTCCCCCGCCGCTTATTTTTGTACGACAACATTACATCTGTTCTCTATGATGACTTTTTCTTTGTATTCTGGTGTTGATAAAAGCGAAGGACGAGGCGCATGAACCCTAACTACCTTATTGGCGCACAGTCTACACGAATAACTGTTTAGCACCATTGGTCTCCGGACTAAGCAATGGGTACCGTGCATCTTTTTGGGGCTTATCTTGGAGAGTAGTGTCGTATCGTTTGCCAAAGGTGTTCGTCTGATGACGCTTCCTTCCACGTGTGGGTTAGAGTTCTTTGTTGACAGGTTTCAATAGATCTAAGATTTTGCGCACCTACCAATTCTCATTGGGGATTGTGAAGTTTGTATCTTTAAAATTTGGAATTCGTTGCCTTCCTGGAATCTGCTAGTTGTAGATCACTATACAGTAGTCGCCGGTCATTAAGCCCACCTCGGGCGCTGACCGAATTGGCCTTAATAAGCGGCTGGGCCTATTAACCGTGGGCTTAACACAGTAGTCGCCGGTTATTAAGCCTACCTCGGGCCCAGACCAAATTGGGTTTAAAAAGTGGCTGGGCCTATTAACCGTGGGCTTAATAACCGGCGACTCATATATTTAGTGTTAAAAGACATTGCCTGTAAAGAATCTTCCAAATGCTGACCGTCTGAGTAGAACTTGCCATGCCGTCAGCCAAGAATTCACCAGATGACTGTGAGATAGTGAACCGCTGAGTGAGCACTAACGCAGGATGCCGATCTGGCTACCTAGTCCAGCAGCCGTCACTTACAAGAGAGAGAGTCGATCCTATGGCATTTCCCAGGGTAGAGCCGTCTGGCTGAAGGCGGGCTTTGCAGTTGATAGGGATCTTAAGTCTGACCGTCCTTGTCACAATTTGATGGGAGCGGGTGTGCAGGTCTCCTCATAGTATTCTCCACCAACGGAGTTTTTCATTGATGGGGCGTAAACACGGAAGACCGTTGCCAATTTAGTCCTGCTGGGCGGTTGTGATTCACTACATCAGGCGGTACAGTGCTCACACCAACTATCCTCCTCAACGGTGGATAGTTCTGGCTTTCATCTTCCGCACCGCAGGAATATATATCCGGCACAATCGGATTACGCCGATAGTCGCTGTATCCAATTGGGACAAGCAGGACCTTCGATGATTGGATCATTCGGGTGGAGATGAAGGACATGCGTATGTTTAGCGCAGCCCGATCACAGGTACTTGGAACGGATGCTCAGACAGGCTTGTTGTGGATGGTTCTGGATCCGCCCTTGCAAATAGGGTGTACATTTCCTATCTAAATATCAGATAGGGCGATGCCTCGATCAAAGGACAAGTAGAAAATATGCAATTATTTGGTTTGTATTATGATCCGCGACAGGTACGAAAGGCGAGCTAGGCCGGCCGCTATACTGAAGGCCAAGTAGGAAAAAACAAGAGAAGACAAACGCCCGTGAGCAAACGTGTATTCATACAATGCAAGTCACTGCAAGTCGTCCTCGCAAAAAGACTGTGTGTATTTAATGGTATGCGTGAGAAAAAACGTTTTGAGAAGGGACTAATGAGAATTTACAGTCAAAAGTAATCTGGTCACAGGGATGTTGAGTCCTCTCCCCCCCCCAGCCCCCTATAATGTAGATGGCACTATGCTAAATCCCAGATGGATTCATATTCTCGCGTCTTTATTTGGATATCATCTTGCTGGACTGAGTCTAACGTCTGACCTAATCCGACCACTAGAAAAACAACTAGTTCCAGGAGGTCTGATACTCTCGGCAGTGGACCAAGAAAATCCTAAAACCTGGAAGATGACAATATAAGGTCCAGACAGTCGGACAAAGACACAAATGTGCGGTGTGAGCGTAGCACCGACTACGTCTACGCGTGTCATATACGTCCTGGTTGTCACAACGCGTGCCTCGTGCGGCAACACAACCAACAGGACGTGTTGGTGATAAAGGCAATGCCGGGTGCCGATGCTGATACCGATCATCGTCTCATCATCTTCAAGATGCGGATCCGTCTCCAACCACGCAGGAGACTTCAAGGTAAGCGGCCCCCAGGTAAGTTGAATACTGATCAGTTAAACTTGCCTACCAACCGTTTGCGTTTCAGCAAGGAGTTGACACACCAGCTTGATAACCTCCCAATCGCAGAAGAGAACACCTCCGTGGAGATCCAATGGTGTCAACTACGGGACGCTGTTCAATCCACTGCCAAACGCATCCTTGGGCCCACGACCCGCCCACACCAAGACTGGTTCGACGAAAACGATGCAGCCATCACTACTCTCATCTCTGAGAAGAATCGCCTCCGCAGCGAATATGTCGTTCGCCCTATCGACGCCACGAAAGCAGCCCTCTAGCAAAGTCGCCGTCTTCTACAGCAGCGGCTGCGGGAAATGCAGGACGCTTGCATGGCTCGTAAGGGTGAGGAAATCCAAGGCTATGCGGATCGCAATGAATGGAAGAACTTCTTCGCTGAGCTCAAAGCAGTCTGGTCCCGTAGTGAGGGGCACAGCCCCGCTTCTCAGCGCGGACGGAACCACTCTCATCACTGAGAAGACCCAACTTCTGAGCCGCTGGGCCGAGCACTTCCAAAGTGTACTCAACCGGCCCTCTACCATCTCTGAAGCTGCAATTGAGCGGTTGCTGCAAGTCGAAATTAATGCTGACCTCGACCTCCCACCCACCATTGAGCAGACCATCAAGGCTGTGCAGCAACTGTCCAGCAGGATAGCACCCGGGTCCGACGGGATCCCGGCGGAGATCTACAAATATGGTGGTCACCAACTCGTAACTCACCTCACCACCCTGTTCCAAGAGATGTGGCGACAGAGCCAAGTTCCCCAGGATTTCAAGGACGCCACCATCGTCCACCTCTACAAGCGTAAGGGGAATCACCAGGTCTGTGACAACCACCGCGGCATCTCACTGCTGAATATTGCCGGAAAATCTTCGCACGCATTCTCCTCAATCGTCTGAACAGCCAGCTGGAACAAGGGCTTCTGCCTGAAAGTCAATGTGGTTTTCGACGTCACCGCGGCACCACTGACATGATAGTTGCCGCGCGTCAGCTGCAGGAGAAATGTCAAGAGATGCGGACCCACCTCTACACTACGTTCGTAGATCTGACAAAAGCCTTCGACACGGTGAACCGGCCCGGACTTTGGAAGGTTATGCAGAAGTTTGGCTGACTGCCTATGCCAGCCAGTCGCGGAAACTGAACCACTTTCATATCAGCTGCCTACGCTGCATATTGAAGGTGAAGTGGCAGGATAGGATTCCGGACACGGAAATCCTGGAGAGAACGGGAATTCTCAGCATCCAGGCCATGCTCAGGCAGATACAACTGCGCTGGAGTGGTCACGTGGTACGTATGAACGATAAACGGCTACCCAAGCGGCTGTTCTATGGCGATGTCGCCGTAGGCACTCGTCGCAAAAGGGACAGAAGAGACAATACAAGGATACCCTGAAGAACTCCCTGAAACGTCACCAAATCAACATGACGAACTGGGAGGACCTAGCACAGGACCGATCTGTGTGGCGAGGAGCAATAAAAACGGGCGCCGCAATCTACGAAGCCAGTCGGATCGCCGCCTCCAAGGTAAAACGGACGGCATGCAAGTCTCGCAATCCAAGGACGCACATTGCCAACATCCAACCGTGCCCGCGCTGTTAACGCACCTTCTGTGTACGCATTGGCTTGGTTGGTCACCTCCGGAAGCCATGCAACCCTCCGACAGCATCCACGTATACTGCACCAAACACTCCACCAGACCCTTCTCTGCCCACCACCTCGACGGCAATCGCCGACGCGAGCGACGCCTCGTTGCCCTCGTCCATCGACTCCAACTCACCCACAACTTCTTCCGCTCCCTCCGACACATTACCGCCCGCCACAACTCGCATCCTTACACCTGAACCCTACACCAGTTCTGATATGCTTTCACTGCAATCGCACATTCACCTCACGCATCGGCCTAGCTGGTCACTTGCGAATCCATGGAGACTGGTGAACTAGTGCCTGGAGCACCAACACACAGACGAGACCGCCGCCTTCACTGCGCCTGATCATTCGCTCATCGCACGGGCCTACTAGGTCACATGCGCATTCATGACAGCGGCACTGACCGTGATGTCGGCACACCCATTACCTCACACACCCCCACCACCAACCTCAGCCCCACTCTCTAGTCGCCTCGCTTCACGATTGCGTCGTCAAGTTTGTCGGGAACCCAGGTGAGGGCCTCCTCCTCCAGGTAATTGGAGGCCGATCTTGCTGAATTTTTCGAATACTGTGTTGCCTTTTACTACCCCATAATAGCTCCGGTCTAGAATAAATAAGCCTGGTTTAGTGGCAGTATCGCTTCTCTCAGGACGTGTAGTTCGTCACCCAACTTAGTGTCGGACTCTTTGCAATAACCGTATTGGGTACCGTGTCCTTTCCTGAAGTACTCTCCTTCTTTCTGCACTCAAATGCGCCGTCAACCTAGCATTGGCATACTCGCGTTGTGTGCAGCCGCTTGTTATCAAATCCCAGGCGAATAAGCACACTGTTGGACGCCCCCGATGGCTCGCCTCATACGATGGCATGGAAAAATCAGATAATCGATTTTATGCAGCTGCATCTCTAGCTCACGCCATTGGTTTATGAGATAGGGGGGAGAGCGACTAAACATAGTGACTCATAGTACCCTCGTTCAGGGGTAACGCCACCTGGACTGAATCGTACTGAAGCGCCCTTAGAGTGCATGCGCACTGAAAATATTAGCAACTTCACACTTCTTTACGTCGGCCGCATCAGTCCAATTTAACACTAGGCTTACTGACTCTATTCGATTTCTTCTCTTTGCCGCACTTTTACCATACTGTAGTTATATTAATCGCTCCATTATCGCACTCACACTCATAATAGCGGCGCCTACAGCTCTGTGTTTAGCACAAACGTCAGCCTCAGTAGTTACTGTAGATTCTCTGCTGCAAGGTAAGCTGAGCTTTTGCTCTCATTGTTCTTTTCTATACTTCATTTTCTCCCCTCTCTCTTGGCCTGTCTGCGTTCCCCCCTCGCCTCCTCTCCCTATCTCCCTCTTTCACTCTCTTCTTCTTCTTCCTATCCTTTTTTCTACTCTTCTACTTCGTCTTTTCCCCTCCTTCTTCGTCTGCACGTCCACAATTGCGAAGTTCACCAGTTGTCTCTTGCTCTCCTTTCAGCCTCGCCCACGGACGCCGACTGGCAACGGAGCATGGGTAGTGCCTTTCAGTCGTTGACTGACTGGTTACCCCTCTCAGGAGGGTGTTGGGCCAGGCTTCGTGCAGGGCTACTCTCACCCTTCTGAGATCCAATGGTCTGTATCGACATGCAATGCCAGTCTTCAGCCAACCACGGTCCCTGAGGCCTGGAAGGCGCTGGCACTTTCTCTCACTTCTGATTCCCTGTTGGTGACTGCGCTCGCGCTCCCACTGGGTTTCAGGCCCCACTCCGGGTGCCCAAAAAGCTAGGCGGTCACAATGCGGTAGGGGAGAGAGTGAGGTCGACCTCGGTGCGTTTCTTTCCTCACTCTAATAAATCTGACAGCGTCTGAATCTATCACGGTGCGCTAAAAGCCGTGGCTTGGACGATTTGCCAAATGACGGGAAAACTCGGGCCCCCAACGTTGCTGCTCCTCCTGTGCGCGTGTGTTGTGTGTATGTATGGGAGTAGAAGGCGGAATGAGAGTCAGGCTGCAATTGCTCCCTCTTAATGTGGCCTTTATGGCGATCCCGCGCAGTCGGGAGCACACCTAGCGAGATGGCTGATGCAAGTATACGCGTATTGAGTGATTACTGCGCCAGCCATCTACACCCTCCCTCATCCCCAGTCTTATTGACTTTGTCTTTACACCGGATGCGGAGGTGGGAGTGGCGAGCGAGTGGGTAGATTCTGCGCAAGTCTGCCTAAACTCCTGTTTTCTCTCGTGCCAGTTCTCTGCGTTGCTCCTTCTTGCTGTCGCTTGCGTATTGCTTGCCCAGCTCACCTCTGTGTCAGTTGCGGCTTACTTCAGCGTTTGCTGCGGCTTGTTGGAGCGCGTTGTGTCCATCGTCGAAATCGACGGGGGAACTGTCGGTTGTCACAACGCGTACTATACATTCTAACGTCTGTTCAAATCTTTCACCAGCGACCCACTGACTCTGGTTCTCAGTCCTGATAGGGACATAGGTAGTCTGTCAAAGCCCGTGATAAATTTAATAAGTCCGACGTTGACCAGTGAGAAACGCATGAGGTCGAGCCTTACTCACTCTCTTCCTTTGCACTTTCCCATACACCAGTAAATTGTGTGTTACAAGAATAAATTTGGCAAAAGCAGAATGGGCGAAAAGACGAGGTGAAAGATCGAAGAGGAAAACAAAAAGAGGCATACAGAGTGTGCCCAGTGTTGACATGCACCCGTGTTTAAGAGAAAAACGACAAATATCACACGGGCAGTTTCGCAGATCTGAAACAAAAAAACAACAGAATAAGAGGTTTCACGGTATTATAGGCTGGGTTTACTTACTACAAGGCTTCATTTTACATTCAGAAATAATTAAAAATTTTAGTCTGCATGACAACACAGTATATTTACATCAAATTCCGGGGAAAGTAGCTTTAGTAGGAAGTTGAGCGTTGCACATAGGGTGACTTTCAAAGGTAGACGTGGGGTCGAGGTTGAGATCAGAATTATGTTGAGGGTTAGGTTTTAAGTTCCGGTTAACCGTAGATATTCAGTTACGCGTAGGTCTAGGCTTGCGAGGAATTTGTAAAATGTAGCGGCACCAGCTTACACCTCTAGCTTTTGGACCGCAGAAATCGCAAGCAACAGTCAGTCATGGAGAGAAGATCATGCGCGCCCAACAGCCAGAAAACTTTTCAGTCCTCAGCAAAATCCCAAAAATTACATGCAGAGACCAAAGTCGCGGCATGATGTTGATTCTCAAAGGATAAGTGCTCATGGGCATCCACGAAATCAATGGGTGGGAGTCGAGAGGAGGTAAAATGCACAGGTAAGTAAAAGGTCACCAAAGTCACAGGAATGGCGACACGTGATGAGCTTGCTTTCATTACTCTGCGGTTAAAGATGAGGGGAAATGGCAAGCGAAGGAAGAAGCATGCATAAAAATGAATATGTTCGTCAGAAGAGGCGCATTTTTGTGGACACCGTTGACATGCCTGGACCAGTTTTCCCTCAACGAAAAGGGATCTCCACAGATCACACAAGTGAGCTTGCGTAACTCTAGAAGGAAATAAGAAAAACAAACAAACGATTAAATCGTTTAAGGCTGTGCACCACAATTCCAATTTTACTGCCCCGATGTGCGTGCTTGCTCAACAAAACATAAACCTCTGTACGCTTTGTAGTGTCATAGGATACCGGGCAGGGAACTATAGAAGGGTGTTTGGAAGGCCAATATGTACAATAACCGCCTACTCACCAATTTTCAGTAGGGTGAATTTTCCACAATCATCCGATTTTTCGCACGCCAGCCGTTTGTTCAGTGGGTAATGGTGATGATATTGAAGTGCAAGGGGTCCTCGGAAGGCCAACCTATGCAGTAAACGCTGAAGTAAGCTTATAAGGTAAACTGGCTATTCAAATCAACCATAGGAATAAACACTTACTTACAAATTTTAAGTAGACTGCCTTACCACAACCTTCAAATTTTTGGTCAACCGCCGTTAATCCAGTTGGGGTTGGTGATGCTATTAAAATGTATATGCGTCAATGACTTCGCCCAAGGCCAGTGTACAACACCACCCCCACCCAACTTGCGCGCGTAACTTTCTTAATTTACACGATTATTGCGCACTGATTTGTCTGCCAATGTGTCTCACCCATTCTACCCCCTAAAACCAGGTGCCCGTATTGGAGTGGAGTGCGTTTAGCACATATATTGGGGACCTCACGATCGTTCCTTACCAGATACTGATTTTAATCTTCCCCTACAAGTTCACAACGATTTCAGTCCGAAGGAAGTGCACGAGACAAAACCCGGCTAGACACAGCATGTGCGCGGGATCGGCATACAGTCCAACATGATGGTCTCCAAAGGGCACCAAATGTATGTTTAGTATGCTCAAAGCCACGCAATGGATCGGTCTGCAAAGCGCTGCGGGTCGAAATTTTACTTGGCTCCGAGACAAAAACATGACGGCGAGGATCGTATAGGCAATTCATTGCTTGTTTCACTTGAGCGTAGTTTTGGGGGAAATCATCGGAATTAAAATAACAACAGAAGCCATTTATAATACCGAAGGTTAGAATGAGATTCCCTTGTAATTAAGTGTAGGAAAGGAGAAATCATATGAGGGTTGACAGTCTGCCTTCATAAGACAATGTCCTCATACTTTGGCCAGTTTTGTCGCTCGCCTCTGGACCTTCTAGAAGAAGGTACAGTCTTTGAGAGTCCAATGTCTTCATGCCCGCATAACGAATTCCTGTTGGGGCAGAACGAAGCTTCGGCAAGAATGCTTATAGAGGCCACAAAAATCCCGTCGACTTATAATGAAAAAAGGCCTTCAAATGTTCGGTAGCCTGACTTTAATTTTTTCCGTTAAATTTCAAGAATAGGAGGACGAATTTCCATTTTGGTTAAATTCCGTTTGCATAAGGAAATATTTCCCTCCATTAGCGTTCCTATTCTACGCAATAGAGGTTTATTTTGATTGAATTTAATTCTATTTATTAAAACAAACATAATTTTTTAAATTTAATATTTTTTGTCACATTCGTCGAAAAATGCAGGTAAGGAGCCAAACGAAGAAATCCAAAGGGACAGCCAGAACCGACACGCTGGCGAGCAATACCCTATGTTGCTAGTGTTTCTGAAGAATTCGCTCGACTGGTCAGCGAATTTGGGATTGGCGTTGCTCACAGACTGGAAGCAACAATCCGCAGGCAACTTATGCTGCGCAAGGACCCAGTACCCGTTAACCAAAAGTCCGGCGTCATTTACCATTTTGACTGTCTTTTTGGTCAAGCCAATTATGTTGGTGAAACCGGCAAACGGGTTATCACGGGAATGCACCAGCATGAACTCGCCTTGCAACGGAATGGCAAGCTTTCCCTGGTTGCCGCCGATGCATCCACGCCAGGGCACAGATTCGACTTCGAACGCGTGCGAATACTGGACCGGTCAGACGACCGAATTTCACGCCTGCTGTAGGAAGCATGGCATTCATGCGCGGGCTCAATTAATAGGCAGATCGAGCTTCCAGATACCTACCTCACGTTGCGCGAGCAGCTGGAGGGCATGGGTTAATTCTCGCAGAACCCACTTAAATACACTGTGAGCTGTACGTTTTTTATGCCTTGACAATGAGCTCGCGGGAGAGTTCAAAA
>JAYGXS010000029.1:0-16414 GCA_036362985.1 Ligula intestinalis
CAAAGTACGAGAACTTACTTGAGGCAATATATATCGGCATGTGGGATTAGGTAGTCGATTTTCCCACTCGAGGAGCAAACATACTCGACCTAATTTTTTGTAGGGGATGCGAACCACTTTTAGTGTCATCCTTAGACGCACTTGGGAGTTCAGACCATGTTACAGTTGTTAGTGAACTAGAACTGTAGGCGGATAAAACATTTTCCCAAAACTATAGTATTTATCATGACTTCCGATCAGCAAACACGGCTGACCTACTGGCACATCTAAACGCTCTCGACTGGTCTGAATTTTTCCAATGTTTTGATGTAAATGTTTGTACCGATGCAATGTACAAAGTGTTGGATCCACTCATCCTCCACTTTGGCCCCCGTAAGAAATAATACATGTCAAGGATGAAGTGTACCTTCCTCTGTCTTTCCGTCGTAGGCTGCGTAAACTCTTTCGTCGTTTGCGTCGGCTGAACGACACTTCCGTTCTGCTCTTGATCACACTGATCTTTGAGCAGGCTAAGAAGCTCTACGAAGAAAAACAGATAGCCGATGAGGCTCACTTCGCTGAAAACCCTTCCCTTAATGTTGCGAAACTCTTTTCGCGTACAGTAAAAGCGCAGATGAAAACGCAGCACCCCATACTTAGAGATGCTTTAGGAAACCCCATAGCTGACGCTAAGCTGACCGCCGATAGATTCAATGCGTTCCTATCCAAAACGTTTAGTGAAAGCTCGTTCGCTGTACCTCCGGTTATCCAGGCTTGGACGGGGGCCATACTCGAAACCATAAGTTTTACCGTCTGGGATGTGACTGTAGCCATTCGTCGTTATCGTCAATCCTATAGTCCAGGACCAGATGGCGTCCCAGTTAGCCTACTAAAAGCTGAAGCGAATGATATCTTTCCGTCTAATCATTGTAAGGTATTTAATCTTGCTCTTGAGTGCGAAACCTTTCCTTCGTTGTGGAAGGAATCGCACATAATGCCTATTCGCAAGCACGGCCGATCGACATCATTCGACAACTTTAGGCCAATAAATACACTTCCCGCAGCATCGAAGATCTTGAAGACCTTAATCAAAGAAAAGATGATGCGTCACTTGACAGAGAACAACCTGCTCAGTACAGCTCAACATGGCTTTCTCGAGAAACGATCTTGTGACACCTGCCAGCTCTCTTTCTTTGATTATGTGCTGCAAACTAGAGACAGCGGTTTTGCCACTTATAGCGACGATTTTGATTTTACTAAGGCATTTGATCAGGTCGATAATAAGCTCCTCCTTCTGAAACTGGCCTCCTTCGGCATAGGTAGCAAGCCACTGAACTTCATATCTTCCTGTTTGGATGCTCGCACACAACGAGTAAAAATTTCCAATGTTATCTCCAACCCCACGCATGTGAGGAGTGGACTTATACAGGGTAGTGTACTGGGTCCGCTCCTATTTTGCCTTTTTGTCAACGACGTTTCAGATTGTTTTCAGTATGGCAGACCCTTCATGTACGCTGATGATTTAAAAGCCGCTTATCAATATAAACAAGCAGATTGCAATATCGTGCTCGAGCTGATAAAAAAGGATCTTCAGGCCTTCGCCCAGTGGTGTTGCACATGGCGCCTCACCCTTTCATGGCACAAATGTTCCGTTATGGTTGTTGGCGACGATCATCAACCGGAATTAAGCATTGCCGGCCACGAACTAAATGTTCCAGCTGTTATCAAGGATTTGGGCATATCCTACTCTAATAGTCTCAATTTGTCAGAGCACTGTGCCCTGATAGTCTCGAAAGCACGCCGAACAACCGGATTTATCCTTAGAAATTTTAAGACTATCAATGTTAGAACTAGCCTTTATAATATGTAAGAGAGACCTAGTCTTGAATACTGCTCGCCTCTGTTCAGTCTTCTGCGCACTAGTGAACGGAAGAAAATAGAATCGGTGCAGCACTTCTTCACTAGAAGAGTTTTCACTACAGAACACCGTAACTTAACCTACCAACAAAGGTGCGAACTTATAAAGCTGGATCCCCTATGGCTTCGTCGATTGCAGAAGGGTCTATTTTTACTGTTTAAACTTTTGAATGGTCAAACCTTTAATCCTCTTAGTACAATAAGGCAGCTTGAGCACTCTCGACGCGCCAGTCATCGAGATGTATTTTTATTTATACCTATGGCAAGCACAGTTAAGTACCGGCAATTCTTTTCAGTAAATGCCATATCAATGTGGAATAAGCTGCCCAAAAGTATTAATACCCAGCAAAACTACCCCATGTTTAAGAGAGCTGTAACTAGTTTTCTACATTCAGGACAACTTTCACGAATTTTGGGTGCTGACTCGGTGGAATCTCTCTTTCACTCTGATGGCGTTCGTGGACTTTGAACCCCGCCAGGATTCACTGCTGAAGATAATGCGGCTGAAGCAGCAACCCGCAATCTGCTAACCCTTCAGCCGATAGCTCGCAACTTTTGCCGGCAACCATTGAAGAAAGACTGAGAACACTGTGTTCTTGTGCCAACCCTCTCCGTCTGAAACTAATGTTTTTAAACGATATGAAACAGTTCTCCTGCTGATGAGTCAACTCAGCTTAAAACTGTACATTTATTCCGTTTGTATCATACCTTTGAAGGCAGGTTTTTTTCACCTGAAACAAACTCCTAATCTCGCCCAGTATTGACGAAACAAAAAACCTGAAACAAAACCAATACTGGCTGCAACATAAGGAGTTTGTTTAAGGTTTTTTCCGGTCTTCGAGGTGTTGGAAGGCGCCCAAGAGGTGCATTACCAACTCTTTACAATTGCCTGTAAACTGGCATAATTAACATATTATTATTATTATTATTATTATTATTATTATTATTATTATTATTCAGCTGTTGGGTCAACTCGTTGCTGAAACGCAGACGGTTGGCAGGCAAGTGTAACAGAGCAGCATTCAGCTTACCTGGGGGTCGCTCACCTTGATGTCTCCTGCGTGGTTGAAGACGGATATTAATCTTGGAGATGATGAAAGGCTGATCGGCATCACCAACGGCAACCGCCATTGCCTTTGTGACCAGCAGATCCTGCTGGTCACGTCGCCGCACGAGAACATAATCCATAAGGTGCCACTGACGAGACCTGGGGTGCATCCAGGTCGCCTTTTGCTGCAGCGGTTGGCTGAAGTAGGTGTTGGGCAGTATGAGGCCATGCACCGCGCAGACGCAAAGGAGGAGAAGGCCATTGTCGTTGAGTCCTCGGAGGCCGTGGGGTCCGAGCACAACTCTCCAGGCGGCATGGTCTGTGCCGACGCGGGTATTGAAGTCACCAAGGACAATCAACTTGTCCACCTTCGGTACAGAGGCCAGGAGGGCGTGCAGATCCTCGTAGAACTTGTTCTTTGTCCCGTCAGAGCTGGTCATCGGAGGAGCGTAGACACTAATGAGAGTGGCAAATTTTCCACCCCAGAGAGGCAGGTGGAGACTCATCAGGCGTTCGTTGATACCCTGCGGCGTACAGGGTAGTCGTCCCACGATGTCCTTCCAGATGGAAAAGGTGACTCCGATCTCGCGTCACTCTACCGTCAAACGGCCCACATAGAAGAAGGTGAAGCCGGCACCCACCTCTTCTATGGAACCTTCACCGGAGAAGCGGGTTTCACTGAGTGCGGCGATGTCCACCTTGAAGCGCGCCAGCTCCCGGGCGATGAGCGCTGTTCTCCATTCCGGTCGAATGCTCCTTTTGTTATCTAAAAGGGAACGAACATTCCAAGCGCCGAAGGTGATATGACTTACCTGAGCTCCCTGAGCTGTCGTCCTGTGAGCTCTGGGAGCTGTCCTGCGGGAAGGAAACGGGTAAGAGGGAGGGTGGGAAAGAGAAAAGTTTTGATCTGCGTTTGTAGTTTTTGGACCACGTGTTTGCATACTGTCAGCCACAGTCAACTGGCAGATGTCGCAACCCAGCGTGTTAGGAATCCACATTTTCTAGGTCCATCAACCCTCTCGCGAGGTGCAGCAGCCCTGTTCCACAAAGGGAATGCCGGTCACCCACAACTGCTGCCGAACTGCACCATGGGCCGCGAGTTTTTTGGTGCCGAACGACCACTTGGCTGTGAGCCTGCCTTCAGCTGTGCTGAGGACTTTTAGGGGGAGGGAGAATTTCGGAAGAAGGGGGTGGGAGCAGCAGTAATTATCCTAGTAACAGTAGCGTTGAAAGGAACCATGTCTTACGCATAAGTGATAGGCATCCTAGTGCTACAGCATCTGACTGCGGGTAGAATTGCTGCAACGAGTTATGTGTTATTGATGCTGCTGCGGAGGCAAACTCTGTGAGGACTATGAGTGCTTGTCATGGCGGTAGGACTACTGTTTGAGGAGGAATCGCTACGATGGAATAAGGTCAGTTTAAGCGCACGGTAATGGAATGGTATAGTTATGGTTGAAGAGTCAACACAAAAAATATCAGGCAAAGTAAAAAGTAACAAATAGCAAACAGAAAAGTAATACGATAAATTAGATATAGAGTCACGCAAACATACGCAATGCTTTGAGAAACGGATATCAAGTGGATCACGCAGATAAGGGAACGCTACTGGAGTACGGAAATGCTGAAGCTAGTGAGGTAGTCAATAATCGCAGCAGTGGTAATAATGATAAAAGCAACTACAGCTATCAAGCGTAGCAGAAAGTAAACAAGAGAGGGAAGTAAGCAGTAAAGTACAAACAGACAATGGTACCGTGTACAGTATGTAGCGTCTTTTCACCAAATACATCTAATAGAATGCTAACCGCTGCAATCCGGGGACTTACCGGGCGTGGGGACACACACACCGGAGGCCGTAACTTTGTTAAGCCCGCTGATAGAGGCGGGGAGCCGAGGGTGGCCGCCAGGCAAAGCCTAGCTCCGGGGAGCCACAAGTGAGAGGTGGATGCCAGCCAGGGACGCTAGGCGTAGCCACCACCTACGCGTGGAAGATAATGCGATCTGTCACGACCTTCATGTTTAACCCCCAGCTCGACACCCCATGGCCCCCAACCACTGCAACTACTAACACACACACGAAAAAACGATCACCAAAATCAAAAGAAGCCGAAAAAACACTTACTACCCCAACACAACCACCCTCAACACCATTGCCACAACAACCTTTAACACAACCACCAGCACAATGATCAATACTAACACTACAAACACAATTACCACAATCACAACTACCAGCACCACCACAACAAATGTTTTCAGACGAACACTTACAATATTTACACCAAAATAACCAGCACCCTTAGCATCATCCCCACTACCACCACCACCACCACCACCAACAAAATCACCACCAACAATACCAACTACCTTTCCCACAACCACAAGCACAACCTCAAAAACACTTACAAAGCATACATTAACATAGCCACCACCATCAGCACCATTGCCACAATCCCCACCACAAACATAACCAGATCTATCACGAATAACAGCACACAACACAAATACTTACCACACCATCAAAACTACATCCACCACACCCAACCCTCACAACAACAAGCAAAATCACCACTGACAGTTCGACCGCTGCTTTCCCGACGATGTCCACCACGAGCTTCAGCAAGCTGGAGATGGACGTGGAGACTATAGCTAGAGAAAAAATACTTGCGAAGAATCTACCTCACTCTCTCACCACTCCCACAGAGGAACCCGATGGCAAGAGAAAAGTCAAAAAGGCCAAAGTTGCGGGAGGGTGCAGATGGCTGGCATGACCAACACCGAACATGTGTACTAAAATAAGGAGGGCTTCAGCGTCATCAGTGGAAGCAGCCACAAGTGACGATGCATGAAAATGGGACACCGGGCCTCGGAGAACGAAGGGGGGAGACAGCATTACAGGATTACACTTTGCTATAGAGTATGGCTTTAAGTTTGCAAAAGTCGCAGGCGTATCGTTCGTCTATTTTTCCTTTGGCAGTATGTTCTTTGCATAGAGCTAACATACTTTTGCTCGTGACCTAAGAAGTAAAATTTAATGATTTGCACACAAAGTTGTCCATACTTATTCCAGCAACGTTATACGTCTCTAAAGAAACTACCCTGTTTCGAGTGAAGACCGAGTTTAGCTTATAAATCATTACCCATTAGCTAAGAACAATGCAATTTTCGCCAAAAAGTCAAACCAACTAAGCCAGTTCTTCAAATTTATCTTCCCTGAGGAATCAGAATTTACCTAGGCAGTTCTCCACGTACCAAGTAAGGACTCAATCGTGGATGACACCTATTTTCCCAGCCTACATAGTACATCAGGGACTGAGCCATTCCTGAAAAAAAACTTCTTCAAAATAAATATCAAAGTGTGTGTCAGAAAGTAGGGTTCGTTGAGTGATAGCAGTTGGAGACGAGAAAAGGCTGTCAAACGTTCATAGCGCGTTCAGTTTTCTTTCATTCTTACGGAACCGGAGTTTTGAAGCAGCCAGATTTTCATCGGAGAGCGGGTGATCGTTGTTAGCTGAGGGATTCACAACCTTTAAAGATCAGCACGATCCACAATCCTCAATTGCAACATTTTCAGATGCATTGGCGAATTTTTTTACAAAGGACAGACAGTCACGGTAAGCGAGGAATATATATGATGTGAGTCACAGCAAGTTATCTAAGCAGTTACATTCCATGAATATTAGACAAATGACATTTTTCTGAGAGCGCATAAACAGAGAAATTCATTGAAAAAGTTGAATTGAACGTCAGGTTCTTTGAACTTGCCAAATAAAAACTTAATCATGTCCGCGACCGTAGTTGTTAGATCGCATATAATTAATTAAAAAACAGAGCTTTCATTTCGGCGGTATAGGTTAACGTCCGCTTAATGAATCAGCGTTGTAACGAACCAACCCGGACCATGGGTGTTTGAACGCACCAAGGGCACTTTTGGCGCGGATCCGGATGAGGATAGTGTGAACGTCTGTTGGTGATGATGCCGGTTTTCCTTCTCTTTCCTTCTGCTGGCACCACTTTCCCCCAATCCGTGTCGCCGCTACACGCTCTTCCCGCCGTCCTGTGTCACCGTTTTACACTCTCCTGCCGTCAGCACCACCATGGCCCTCACCCGCAGTTGCCCATTGCGCTGCACTCCCGCTGGTATCTAACTAATATTCTGTGATCACCCCTCACTCCAAATGGATCATTTGTAAAGTCCCTTGGTAATCTCCGTATCGTAGCCTTTCCACTTTTTTATTGTTTTACCATTAGTTTTATATCAACAGACCTCATTTCTTACTATCGCATTGTTCTTCTATCTCTTTCTACGATTGCATGTTTTGGTGATTGAAAGCCCCGTTCGGCGTTACTTGTGGAGAATCATATGTGTGAATTACTCCTTTAGGTGTGTGCCAACCTCGACATCCATGGCCCGCTACAGCCTCCAGCTTGATTATATAGCTTGGCGTTTGGGTTTTATTTTAACCCAAGAGTGTATCGTTGGATTCTTTTTGTATAAATGTCTGCCGATGATTCGGGAATAATGAATTTGCTGCAAACTAGTCCCTCGAATCATACAGTTGAGGTGAGTTTTGTACTTCAAAAATCCACTTTAAGAAATTCCCTTTTCTTAACATTTGCTTAACGCAGACTTTGTTATGCTTTCATTGCATGCGTTTTTTATACTTTAAGATCAAGCCCTTCGTTTCTGCTTTTACAAATTCCACTGTTTTTATCTTTTCGTTCATTAACAATCATGCGACTCATGAACTGCATAAAGCTTACTTATGCATAAGTTAGCTTTATGCATTTCATGAGTCGCATCGAAAAAATTCCAAGCTGTTACCGTTTTACTCGCCATGATGCATCATTATAATACATTTGAGTTTTATCTCATCACCGAAGTATATTAATACTCTTCTCGCATACATGACACTAGTTAGATTTATGACTTCTTTTATTCCATTTGGAAATCCCGTAATTTCCCATATCTTTTTATTTGTGTTTTGGTCTATACATCCAATATGCTGGATTATGTTTTTTGATGTGGTTTAAACTGTTATTATCAAAACGATTATAGCTTAGAATGTTTTTTTAAGCATGCGTGATCGTACCTCGAACAGATCACGTAATTTTTGCCGTTTCATTAGAAAGCTGTGTAACGTCCGAGCGGGGCAAGCCAAACGGGTTGTTAGGAGCCAAAATTGGAATCAGTGGAGGTTGTACAGGTTTTGGTCTTTCACAGAAGATACTCTCTAAGGGATTATCTATCTCATCAAAAGGAGAATTATGATTATATCCGAAAGAATCCATGAGAAAATACGAGAATATGGAGAATGAAGTAAAGTTTATTGCATGGATAACCGAGTAGAAAAATATAGATGAAAAGTGTAGTAAAAAAAGTTAAACTGAACGTTTGGATGGAGAATGTGAAGAAGGAGTACAAAAGAAAAAGTCCGCCGACGAAACAAAACCGCGAGCCGTGTCTTCCTAATAAAACCAAATAATCCTTCCCGACAACCACGGAAACCAATTAATACAAACGAGGGTCTGTGTGGTTTGTTACATAGCCCCCCTCCTAAGATGAAGCACTGTCCTCAGTGCTGATGTCAGCTAGGGGGGAGGGGACGGTGACCTCTAATGCTACCGGAGGAATTAGGTCAGGAAGGACTATGCGAAGGGAAACGTCGTCGTCACCGTCGTCGATGTCGATGCGAGGTGAGGATACGGTAATCTCGGAGGCGAAAGAGGGGAGTTGGTTGGGGGGAAGGATGGGTAGGGAGTCGGGGGTGCAGATGGGGATTCGGCCGCGGTAAGGTTTACGTTTATCAAAATCAGCCGTGAACGGGGGGCGGGAAGGATTCGAGGCATCAAGTAAGAGGAGAGTCGTTGGGGACATAATGTCGACGACGCGGAAAGGTCCGGTCCAGGGGTATTGAAACTTGGAGGAGGAGCCGCGGCGACGAGAGGTATGCTTGTACATGACATGATCGTACAACTGGAAAGGGTTACCCGTGATACGGCCGTCGAAGTAATCTTTCTGATGTTCAGCGGAAGTGCCTAGTGTTCGCCGGGCGGCATTGTGAGCGCAACGGATGGTCTCTCGTAGCTGGACGGCATAGGGATGGATAGAGGTAGGGTCGGGGGTGTGGAGCGGGTAACAAAGGTTGGAGGGTAGGCGAAGGTCTCGGCCGGTCCAAAGGTAGTGTGGTGTAAAACAGGTGGAGGAGTGCACAGAGCTCCAGTAAGCGAGCAAACACAGGGGAAGTTGAACGTCCTAATCTCTCGCGTGCCCGTCCTTGAAAAAGGCGAGAAAGAGGCCATGTAGGGTGCGATTAGTGCGTTCTACGAGCCCGTTGCCTTCGGGGTGTTAGGGGGTGGTGTGGGTCTTGTTTGCTCCGAGAATGGAACAAACATCTTGGAATAGCTGGGAGTCGAAATTACTTCCGCGATCGGTCTGGAAGGCTGTTGGAGATCCCCAACGGCTAATCCAGGTGCGGCTCACCGCATTAGCCACCGTGGACGCCTTCTGGTCGTATAATGGGACGGCTTCAACCCATTTGGTGAAATAATCGACCATGACCAAAACATGGGTCTAACCGCGGAAGGAGGTAGATAGGTTGCCGATAATGTCCAGACCGACACGTTCACCCGGAAAACCGGTAGTCATGTGTTGGAGAGGAGCTCGGGGTGTCGGAGAGGGGTATTTGTAAGAGGCACAGGTGTAACAGCTCTGACAGAAGTGGATCACGGAAGAACGCATTTGGGGCCACTAAAAACGGGCATGGGTGGACAGGTCGGTTTGGCGTTGCCCACAGTGACTGTACTATCCATAGGTTGCGTGGTTGCCTTTGCTAGCTTCCTACCGGTAGGTTGGTCTTTTTGTGGGAACTGTGTGCATTGCTCGGGTGACAGGACTTTCCGTCACAATGGGCTCGACCTGGAAGCCAGCATGTACCTGCAAAGTGACTAGTAATGTGTGTAGAAGGAGATATCTGACAACGGAAAAGGGTACAGGTTCTGGTTTATTGGCCTCCAAGTCTCGGTTCTGGAAAGGCTGACTGATGCCACTTTAGTAAATACGTCATAGGCAAACTGTTTTCAGGAACTCTTCCGAGCTAATGGCTACCCAATCTCATTTGTCAAACAAAGCAGACGCCGAGTGAACAAACGACGACTAGAACAAAAGCAGCCCGAAGTCTGGAGTGGCAGTCCCTTCATAAAAGGTGTCTCCGAAACAGTCTCACGACTGTTAAAATCTGCTGGCGTGGGCATAGTTCATCGACCTCAAGGGACAATACGCCGCCAAGTGATGCAACTTAAGGACCGGATGCCTCTTAAAGAAACCTCTACAGTCGTCTACAAGATATATTGCAATGAGGGAGACTACAATTATGTTGAGTAAACAGGCCAAAAACTGCAAACCCGCCTACAAGAGCACAAACGAGCGGCCCAGAAGCTGGACCCAAACTCCCACCTGGCGGCACACATCGCAGAAACTGGCCATAACTTTGATCTCCAAGGGCCGACCATCGTAGGCCGATGAACCTCAAAAGCCGAAAGGCTGACACTCGAGGCATGGCACTCCGACGCCAACTCAGTCAACAGGCATCTGGACCTGCCAGCGACCTACAAAGTATTGCGCCACTACGTTAGAAAGAGCCGGGACGAAGCTAAATCAAACGTAAGAATGACAAGCGAACAGGAAATCACAACGAACCGGCTGGAGGAGGAGGCAGCGTTACCAGGCCCCTCAACATCAACCTCCTTTCCCAATTGGCTAGAAAGCCAAATCCGAGCCTCAGGTTTTTTTTAACCCTGCTGTACAGTTCGACTGACGGTGACTTAGAATTCCGAGGTGGCTCTCCTGATCTCCATTTTCTTTGTCGGTACTCTTTATGAGCATGTATATGTGTATATTAGCGGAAGGACATTACCAGCAAAGACATGGGACACTAGGAAGGCCTTTTCTGGCTTATTTGCCAGTTTGTGATATCCAACTCCAGTGTTGCCGCTGAAATCGCTGCAACACTCGAGTATTAAACTCACGATCTCTTCGGTCAGGGCGGACGTTCTAACCATTGAGCGACGAGTTCACGGTCTTGCCGGTATTAGATCGGGGATATGCAGTAGCAGATATGCGTACATTTATCTATCAGAGGACACATTCGTGCTTCCATTTTGGGTATTACTAGGTTACAACGACAAATAAGCCAGAAAAGGCCTTCCTAGTGTCCACTGTCTTTGCTGGTAATGCCTGCCAGTCTTTATCCTAACGGAGGCTCGAGCGAGATCTCTAATGGCAACATGGAAGTATGAATGGGTCCTCTAATATATCGATGTACGCGTATCTGCTACTGTAGGTGTATATCTACGCTAAAAAAGAGAAGGGCCGTAGCTTTGGAGGCTACTAGCTGACGGGATAACTCTAACCACATATTAGACCTAGTGTGTTTGTGTGGAGTGGTTGCAACGGGACCTTAATAGCACACACATTATGTGGGATCCGAACCAGGTGGAGCGGCACGCCTAGGGGCGGCTCTGTCCGTGCCAGCCACCTGTACCCTGTCTCTCGACGCCGGTCTTCTTGATTTAGTCATGACACCGGGCTCAGGTGGGGGGAAGGAGAGATTCCGGCGGGTGCAATGCAAGTTTACTCACTATACTTTCATCCACGTCAAAGTCACCGCGTTTGCTTCCTGTTTTATGCAAAGCATGCGGTGGACATTGTCAACAGCGACGGCTTAACTGTCGGGATATATGCATATCCATGTCAATTATCCATTTATTCCTTGGGCCTTTTCTTACATTTCTTACTCTCACATTCTACCTTTGGCACACGTCTCAATGCAAGCCTTTATCGTCAGCACGACTGCTTCGTTCTGGAGGATTCTGACTTGATTGTGGTACCTCTCCCTCGCTGGCCCCTTCGCCTCCGCCGCCCCTTCCCCTCCCGCTTAACTTTAATGCACTGTACCGTACGTGGCCCTTTAAATACAGATCTGCTCGCCTTTAAGCCCTCACCTCGTGTATTTGCAAATGACCCTGCGCTAGCTCTTCTTATCTAGTAATAAGGTTTCCAATAGAGGTGAATATCCGAGTTCCAGGAAGCAGCTCAGAAGAAGAAGTAGCCTTGATCGTAGCATGGACTATGGGTGATTTCGGTTACCTTTCAGGGTTAAAAGTCTACATCTAGAGCACTCGAGGGCAGGACTACTAGCAATTAACCACCTTGAACAGTGATCAAAGGCTACAAGAGCAGATGAGCTTCTTAAAATTGTACCCTGTATACTTTGTTTGTGAAAGGTTTTTTTTATTTGAAAACCACTAGTACACTGCGGTTAATCTTATTTTGCAAATATAATTTTCAAAGGAGGAAAATAAATGCATTTGCAATTTTGCAGGTTGATTGTGTGTGCTGGGCTATATGCTGTAAAATACCTATTTTTTAACGGAACACTATCGGAAAAAATGCAACTTTCACTTGATGTTTGCACAGCTTTGCCTATCTGTCGTTAGATAGATTTGAATTTATTGTTGAATAATTTATCGTATTCTCGAGGGGGAATTTTCGATTCCCTTCCTCTAGCTTAGTTATTGCGAGATCCTTTAGCCTCACGCGTTTTGGCTTCCGACACTGCTTCGGCTTATCAACCTTGCGTATTGCCATCTCTCACACGTTACCTTGAGGCCAAACTACTGAAGCTTAACTCCCGACCATTCCTATACTAGTTGTACAATTTAATGATAATCCGCTTTCCTGTTATAACAATTATTAAATTTTTGTCAAGCTACGGACATGGAGGTTGTGCTTTGCTTGAACTATTGTGGTCATACTTTTAAAATGAGGCCTATATCTCTTCCTCTATTATGTCTTTTCCCTGATATTCCCCCCCAGATCGAAATATGTTTTCGTAGGCATGGAGTATCTCGTCATCGACCGTTCTTAAATTCATATAGTTCTGTGGAGGATGTCTACATTTTATATTAGCTTATTTTTATAAGGTGCTATTCTTGCATTCATGCCATTGATCTCAATGTGAGGCATATGCTTCTTCCCTTCCCCACTCAACTTCTGCTTTTAAAACCGTCCCCGAGCTCGCATTTGCCTCAACATCGAGGTAGTCAGTTGTGTTGCTTGTTTTGAGTTCTTTTTTCGGGCCTTTCATTCCCACCATGTTAATTCCCCCGAGGTCAGAGACACTTGCTCTCAGATATTTAAAAAATATGGCTCACTAAAATTTTGGTGACAAACGCAGAAATATCAACGATGCCAACCAATGGGATAGTCTAATATTAAAACTAGCCCAAAGCCCAAATATCTGGCGACCCTTCTAGCCGTTTCCCGTTTCCTAATGGTTGGTGTCGTCTAATGGCGGCCGCTTTTGCTGTAGCCAACAGACGCCGTCCAGGGAATTTTGAATAGCTTGAGGGCACCTTGTAGATCACTCGAAAGTCCTCTCATGCCTCCACGTAATGTTCTAAGTCTACCAGGTACGCTGGAATGGAACTGCTTGTACTCTTGAGTTGGCCCTTCACCAACCATGCCGCAAGTGTTCTCGTACTCTTTTTTACAAACGCCGTCTCCTGCGATCAATATATCCTGCCCCGCAGGAGCAGGTTACTGAATCGATGCAGGTGGTCTTGGCTGGCAGTTTGTTCTTAGTCTTTCCGTATAGGATGGGAGTAGTCGAAAACTCATGCTTGCTGTCGTCGTCCCCTTGTGGAGGAGGAGGGGTCAGCGTGTCGCCTATGTGTGTGACCACTTTATTGCACACCTACATGACAGTCGTCCTACCGTCACTTCTGATGTCGCCGCCGAAATTGCTGTCTTTTGCGCAGTTAGCTCCGCCCGCGTGCATACTTTCTCGTCTCTAATTGGCTGGTCATCTCGTCTTCTGACGACGCTTGTTAGCGCCGAGCCAAATAAGCAGGCAATGTCAAACGGTCTGCGATCCGTGGCCCCCAGCACATCTCTAATAAACGTTAACAGTAGCTCACTGGATAACAGTGATTTGGAAGGTGTGGAACTGGTTTCCTTTATTATCAGGATTTTCCAGATATCCCGTTACCCATCGCATCACCTCTGCACACAATGGGATTGTGCTTGGCAGTCAGGGGGAGGAGAGGACTTCTGTAAGGTGGGTGCCAACTTCATTACATGCCAAGGTTTCAAGGCTTTTTGATTGGCAAGATGTGGTTGGTGCTAATAATGCTGTATGGCCAGTGATTACTGTATGCGGGTGCGTTCATTTTAGAGTTGGCCTTCGCTGACTATCGTCTCGTTAGTTGGGACCTGAAGGTGTGCACCTTGTGCAGTCAGTATCGTGCTGCCCAAGTCAGCGGCAAATGGTCTCAACGCGTCCATCAGTCACTCATCCCCTTTCTGCATCTGGACCGCAGTCATCCGCTTGCTGACCGCGTTCGTCTCTCCACTAGTCCATACTTGCTGCCATCATCCCCTGAAGTGGGAAAACAGATCAGCGCACCGCGGTTGTGACCGCTTTACTTGGCACTCGTCCTTTTGTCACTCCTGCTGTTGCCGCAGACGTCGCCGTCTTCTGCGCTGTTCGCTCCGCCCACGCGCATACTTCCTCGCTCCTGATTGGCTGGCCGTCTTGCTTTCGAACGACGCTTCTTAGTACCCAGCCTCATAAGTAGGCAATAATCCGTGGTTATTGCATACATAGGTGAAGCACTGTAAGTCAGGCCGAAAAGTGCACTCCGTCGTTATCAGTATTTGAGGTGTTAACGTCCGTAAACGGAGCGCAACGAATTCTTCCCCTAGTCTGCGAGCTTCGAAACTTTTGATTTATAGCAAACAATTGGATCATAAAGGACACTTTGTGCTCAAAGGCACTAACTTGCCAACTCGCTTAAGGCCTTAACCTGGATAGGAAGCGCTGGTTATAGCAGAGTAAAGGCCGAACACGCGTTTATCATCGGTGGTTGTCTCGCTTGTTCCACTATGTTTTAAATCATCCCTAGGAAACCTGATACCGGTGGCAATTTTTGCTGCAAAAGTTATCGTTACATATTGTTCCCTTGTCGAATGTTTGTTTGCAGTGCTCATCTTTTAGCCCTACGACGCAGTCTTCCTTCGCGATAAAGGTTTATGAGCACAGATTAGTGCATACATTTGGTTTGGTAAATAGATGCAAAGTAAACTAGTGGTCGAGTTCAAAATTTTTTATTTATTATTTTATTGTAGTTTATCAACATAAAAGAATGCGAGATTGATAATGAAATAACCGTCCCGATCTATGAGCGCCTATCTACCCCTGCGTGTGTCTTTCTGATCGAAACAGACAAAGCAAGGAGCCCGTGGTTGAATGGTTAGAGAGTTGAATTTCAGGTCGCGAGTTCGAGCCTCGGGTAAGGAGGGTTGGCTGATGATGACTGCTACTGAGCCGGGAGTGGTCACTCTATTTTCCCTTTTATCTTTACCGTCAGCGTCTTTCTACCTATAAAATGAATAGCGTTTTCATGCGTGTTCGAATTAACAGGAGTATCAGAAATCTCTACGAAAGGAATGCTACTTAAGTAGTCATCTTGCAGTTGGTCGCAAATACGCCTGATGCATCCTTTAATATCCTGCCCCCCCCCCCCCCCCCCCCCGAACCAACCCCCCACGCCCAGCAATCCCTGGCCTTTCTAGACGAACTAACTTTTCCGAATATTTCCTTTGCCGTTGCCAAAATATAAAAAAGCGAAATCAAGACAACCAGTAGACGTTGTCGCAGGTCACTGCCACCAGGATGTCTTATCGCGACTTCCTGGCAGACAGACAGTTAGCGACAGCAGTCAATCGGTAACATTATCCACAGTCGCCCACAGCGCAATCGTGTTGTTTGTCCACTGCAGTCGTCATCTTTGTGGGCGCGTATGTACGCTCGCGTACGCTCTCCTAATGTGCGCACGTATACGCGCGCGCATAGGCCAGCACATGTTTCAGCCTCCATACACACACATGTACCTCTGCGCGTCCACGCGGCTCACGGTGGTGGTGGTGGTGCATTTTATGTATGCACACGTGCTAGGTGGGTGCTCACTCTCCACCGCTTGTCGCATGCATTAAGGACGAGGCGAGGACCGCGCCGCCTCGGCATATGGTAAAACCGCATCGAAATTGATGGTCGCTACTTTCCCACTCTCTTGGCCTGCTCGAAGTGGATTACCAGTTCCCCTCCCCCCTTTCCTCCCACAGACAGTGGCGAGATGCCTTATTTACACATTTATTGCATCCGTCATTTTCGACATGACAGCTTTCCAGTAGCGTAAATCCAGGTCCCAACTCCCCATATCGAGGGAAAACGAGCGCAGCGCTGACTCTGGTCAGTCTTTTAAAGCATATTTTCCATGGGGCAATTTTTGAGATTGTGCTCATCAGTTGCTTTATCTCGTTACATAACGTAAATAACGTTAGAGAAAATGAAAAAAAATTATTCATACAGAAAAGTCGATACAAATTGCAAGGCTATTGAAAAAGAA
>JAYGXS010000029.1:16424-92073 GCA_036362985.1 Ligula intestinalis
TTACTATATCTGACTACAGTCACCGTCCCTGCTTTTGGCCTATGGGGTTGTAATTGAAATCGATGATCGAACTCTCACTGAACGGACTTACTCCTCCTCCCTCGCGTGCTCAACATGAGCTACAAGTTCGCCATCTCCTCCCCCGGACAGTGATGAGCTGCCTTATTTACACATTTATTGCATCCGTCATTTTCGACATGACAGCTTTTCAGTAGCGTAAACCCAGGTCCCAACTCCCCATATCGAGGGAAAACGAGCGCAGCGCTGACTCTGTTCAGTCTTTTAAAGCATATTTTCCATGGGGCAATTTTTGAGATTGTGCTCATCAGTTGCTTCATCTCGTTACATAACGTAACTAACGTTAGAGAAAATGAAAAAATTGAATTCATACAGAAAAGTCGATACAAATTGCAAGGCTATTGAAAAAGAAAACATAACTTGCCATTTATAGATTACTTAACCTCTGCTAGACGGCGGGCATTTTGTGGACGCCTAAACTTCCTTCCGAGTACTTGTTTTGGACCGAACAAGGCTACTGTTACTTAAGCCTAGGTTAGGCGGTGTCGCTAACGGACATTGAAGAAAGTGGCTTTCGTCTGATTCCTGCTCGATCATATCGACTTTGTCTTTTCAAGGGTTCAAGTGGGTGAGGGTTTAGTGTTGGGCAGATGGCTGCTGGTCTACTTTTACTATATCTGACTACAGTCACCGTCCCTGCTTTTGGCCTATGGGGATGTAATTGAAATCGATGATCGAACTCTCACTGAACGGACTTACTCCTCCTCCCTCGCGTGCTCAACATGAGCTACAAGTTCGCCATCTCCTCCCCCGGACAGTGATGAGCTGCCTTATTTACACATTTATAGCATCCTTCATTGTCGACATGACAGCTTTCGTAGGATGAGCCTGCATTTTTCGGCAGGAGTTTGCAGTGTGCCGATGGCAGGGGACTTCATTTACCCGTGATCTAGCGTTTCTAAGCCTGGCGCAACATTGCCGAAAGTCATTATTCCCCTCTGTCGGGCTGCGTTATGGATGCAATGGACCAACACGGAGGCTATCTCAAAGTATGACAGGCGTTGTTCGTGTTGCGCTCCCATAAAAAAATTCCGAATATGGGGCATTCTTGAAACTGCGACTAAGGCTGCGGTGGCTCCTTGGAGTTTCCATTATAACACTTTCATTCGCGTTTGGTCTGAGTAATCATCACTGGAGCCTATGATGTTTTGAGGGCAGCACGTCATGTAGAGCACTGTTCGGTCAATGCGTAAGAACCCACCCCTCCGGTCGTCTTGACTGGCTGATGACTGCTGATAAGCCGGAAACCGTCATTTAATTATGTCATATCTTTTTCGTTGATGCTGTGCTTTCACTGGGTGGCATCAGTCAGTTTGGAGACTGAGCTCCAAGGCACAAGAAAACCCTTGGGTCTCGTAATGTATCGGTCAACGCCAAATGTTAATCTTTCTGATCGACGTCTGCAACGCAACCAGCCCATGTCTCGCAGTGGTTAGCACGTTGGACTACTAAGCAACAGGTCGCAGATTTTAACCTTCGGGGATTGCAACACCTAGTATCGAATATGACGGGCTGGCTGATAAGGGCTAATAAGCCGGAAACGGCCGTTCCATTCTCTCTTGTCTTTGTAGATAATTTTCTTCAGTTTTGATACTAAGGAAGGTGTGGGATTTAAAGTGCGAGATATGCAGCACATATCTATTTGATTATAAATTAACTTGCCCGAAAGTCAGCCACATGCTCCTGCAATAGGCGTTGTCGCTCATAAGGATTAAATTGTCGTCCGGGTCAGGTCCGGAAGCAATTGCCGCAATTTCAGGCATATATCTCACTCATTCACATGCATCATGTTCTACAGGCAAAATATGACCAAAACAATCGAATAAACGAGTGCACATACTATTTCACGTGGTACTTGATAGAGCAGGCTACCTTCAGAATGCAAAAAATCTACTGGAGGATCGTAAGTGCTGTGTTGCATGTGAAAACAGCTAACTTCTCAAAAGGGCTGACGGCTGGACTGAATGCGATCTTGTTGGCGTTAGAGAAAAAAGTAACTAATATTCCTCTCTTAGCCCCCCACATCTGCTTCTTATCCGATGTTTTAAAGGCACGAGACGGACTCCCCGCCGTCCTCTCCGACTAAATTCTTCGCTGTCTTGTCCTCGACAGAGCGGGCGACAGAGCCCTCCCGACGTAAACATTGGAAACGAGGGCACAAGCAGTGTCTTGGTTACTCTACAAGGGCAGCGAGAGAGAGGGAGAGAGTATGATAAACTGTTGACTAATGCTCCACACTCACACGCAGGCAGCGAGCAGCCTCGCGCGTGCGCATCGGTAGCGTCCCTTGGGCGTGGTCCCGACTGCTGCTACTGCTGCTACCACGGCCTGCGCACGTAAACACGCACCGCCGCACGCGCGTGCCCCGTTTACGCCGGTGTGCGCGCGAGCGATTTAGTAGAACATTAGCTGGCCCCGGGCGCGTGGTCAGTCACCCCTTATCCCACGACCAGACAGGTCGACATCTCCGACTGTAAAAACAAAGCAGAATATTTTGCTGAGTTCTTTAAGTTGGTTTTCACCCAAGAACCTGCCTTCGTCGCAACTGTTGACGAGGTCGCGGGAGCACCAAATATTGGGGATATTATATTTCGAAAAGAGACGATTTTCCAAGAACTAAAAAAGCTTGAAGGAAGGAAAATCTCCGGCTCCGGATGCGATTCCTGCGAAATTGCTAGAGAGCTGGCTCAACCGCCTTCCATGATGTGCCAGAAATCGTCTGATACTGTAGAACTTCCTCCGGATTGGAAAACTGCGCATATTACACCGTTTTACAAAAGCGGCAGTCGTGCATCTGCGAACAACTACAGATCCGTGAGTCTGACCTCCGTATGCTGCAAAGTAATGTATAAGAGCACTAGGAAGCAATTGATGACATGTTGTGAAACTCACAATTGTTTTCGAATGCGCGATTTGGATTCCGTAGGGGGTAATCATGTGTAACAAACTTTCTGTAAACGATGCGAAGCTGGACAAGGACAATTGACGCAAATTAATGCAGCCTTCATTGATTTCTAGAAGGCCTTCGACTGTGTTCCACATCAACGTCTTCTGCATAATTTGAGACTGATGGGTATGGGAGGCAGATTGCTTACATGGATTGAGAATTTCCTATCTGGTCGATTCCAAACGGTGTGTGTAGGATGACAACAATCGAGGCCGACAGTCATCGAGTGTGGAGTCCAGCAAGGTTCAGTACTCGGACCAATCTTCTTTCCCTTGTTCGTTAATTATTGTTTACAGGAATTGGACTGCGAGTGTGCCATGTTTTAAGATGATGTTAACCTATGAAAGGTCGTCAAGTGTCCCGCCAATGAATCTAAACTCCAGGAAAATCTTTGTCAATCAAAAGATTGATCGCATAGATGGCTGCTGTCCATCAATTCGCGCACTCTGCTGCGCTTGGGAAATCAAACTTCGGTTCTTTATGCACGACCCTACCATTCAAGCGGAATCTCTCTAAGAAGCAGGAATACAGGAAGATCTCGGCATCTGGATGACAGACAACCTCAAACCTTCTACAATGTGTTGTAAGGCGGCTAAAACTGTAACTTCAACGTTAGGGGTTACAGTCCAGCATTTATGACTCGAAAATTTTGGATGGCATTTAAAGTAAGGTTTATGGGAAAGAGGTTCTATATAGGGGATTAAGTGCTAGGATTTGGGGGCGCAGGTTATGGTAATGTGTTTAGAGTTTGTTTTAGGTTTAAGGTTCTTTTGTCAAAGTTAGGGCGTTAAGCTTAAGTTTTTGCGTGTAGGCTACTCAGCCAATGGCATTTTTTGTATTTTTGAAATTATGTGGTCGAGTTTTTACTAAATGTTGATTTACTTCCGTGAGATAATGTAATTAATGCAATTTTCCGGCCATTCCAGGTGGTCCGCGCTTCCCCTTGTCTGAGTGAGTTCACACACGTTATTTCACCCGGTGAGCTAAAAAATCGTAATTACTTCGAATTTGAATGGCAGGGCCTCAGACGCTATCTGCTTGATGATTTCGTTTTCAAGCTGAACCGTAGTCTTGGGTAGGTGAACGAAAATAAGTCGTCGTCCTGAGGGTGCGATTAGATTGGTCTCAAGGCGTAGGGGTTTTATCATCCGCATGTCTATCATTTTCGTGTTTATTTCAAAATCAGCGAAAACGCTTCACATATAAATATATCGGTTATACGAACGATACTGCGAAACGAGCTACAGTGTGTTGCTTTAAAATAACGTACCTCGCTTGCTTCGTACTTCATTCTTTTTTCGCAGAGCTAAGTGCTGGAGTTCCCGCAGGAAAGTTACACGACATTTTAATTTTAATCAAGTTGATTTTTGAAATTAATATCTTTCTAGTTTACCCATTGGACACATTTAAAATTACAGTTTTTTGTTGTAGATTTATAATCAATGACCATCGACGGCCCTTGGTGAACGTTATACTTAAGTATATTAAATTATTTTTGACGTAAACGAGATAAGCGTTTGTTTCAAGGGAAAAAAAGTGACTTCAACCGTGTGATGCAAACAGAATATAGGTACAGTTGTAAACCGAGTCGACACATCAGCATGAGAAAAGTTGCATTTTTTATTCAATGAAAATTTTGACATCTTCCGAATTTGCAATGTCAATATACTGTTTGCCCTCTTATTTAACTCGCTGTGAATTCGCAGCTTAATGCACTCAGAAAAAGGATTGTTTTAGGTGTGTTTTACTGCATCCTACGAATACGTGGCATGTATCAATACAGAAATTTTTTTTTCTTAAAAAGGAAAGCCTAATCTATTGGTTACAACAGTCAGGCTACTAAGTCTGATTCACGTGGCCGTATTCATCCGAAGGGACACACAGTGTGCAGGTCAATAAATGAACTCATACTAAAGAAAGGTGCGCAACAAAATGTTCCGGATAAGTTTCGTTATCGTCCAGGAATGAGAAGGAAGTTTTTACTGAATATTATGAAATGTCAAATTCTATTTTTTCAGCCGGCCAACAGGTCACAAATATACAACTTCCGCACATCGGTACGGACACTGCCAGGGTAACATGGTCAGCCCCGAAACAAACACACGGTGCTATCAAGTCCTACCACGTCAGAGTTACGAACAGGGATACAAAGGAGCAGCAGGAGTTAGAAACAACGTCGAACCCAAAAATATTGCGAAATTTGACTTCAAACACAAGGTACGACATTTCTGTCAGAACTGCAAACAAACGCATCAATTGGAATGGTGACGGAATCGGTGAACCCGTTCTGATAATGCTTTGAACAGAACCTTAGGGTGAGAATTGTTATATAGTCTGCTTTCTTCCGGCATTGGTTAACCCTCTGCTTATAGCCACTTTTTCTTCTTTTGGAAGACAAAGCACTTGCTAATACTGCAGACGCAAACATGTTTGACGGTTGTCTTCCGAAGAGTGCTTGAAAACGCATCAGCTATCTAAGGTCTGCTGCTCGTGTAAAACCGAGCAATTTATTGTATGAGGGAAGCATTCATATGGTTTGATTCCCATAACACGGAATATGTCAACAAGCGAGTTGAGAATGTGATACTCTGTGAGCTGCTCAGTACTTAATTCTCGCGATTCCGCCTTAAGTGTTCGCTTGTATTGGCAAAATTTACGGTGCTCATACGCTCACGTTAGTGAAGAGACCAAGCGCGTTGTCATTGTTTACGCAATTTTTACGATTGTCGCTTTTTTAAGATCAACGTGGTGGTCAGTCTCTGCATAGGCAGATACCAACGTTGTATATTAAGCTGAACCCCGTTGACCACTGTGTAATATAAACATTAGACCAAAAGACAAACTGTTGTTGTTTATATCGATGTTGAAAGGTAGCGAATCCGATTTGCTAAGAAAAAGCCCTAAACGGGTGTTTGGTCGGTATGCGTTCAGTGCTTGACACAGCTGCGAGATGTGTGGCTCATCGGTATGTTCCCAGATTCCCCTGTACATTTTCTGTTTGATATAGCCAGTTTGTTTTGATTTGCTGTGTTATCATTTCATGGTATTGCCCAGAGATTAAACTTATGTGCAACAGTAACACTGTGCAATGACCTCATATTTCTTTACGCACATATGAGGAATCGTAAGGGGGGTAGCTGTAATCAGCGCTACGATCGTTTAACCTACTCTTTTGAGCACCACATTCAGATGATGACCAATGAGTAGTGGTTTAACAGATGACAAGGAGGTAAAATATACTGTAGTTTCTGAGGATTGCAAGAGTAAGACTATGGGGTTGATTATCAAAGATCATTTTGTTCACCAAAATGTGTAAAAGAGTCGATAAGCCCATGTTAAATACCAACAGCCTCAACTTTAAATGTCTGATGGATAAAATCAGTTCCGAAATGTCAGCGAAAAAAAGAAAACCATGTCGGTGGACAACAAGAATAAACTATATACAAGTAAATCACAGTATGTCTGCATGTACATGGCTGATAATGGCAAATTAAGTCCTTCACGTGCAATCCAAACCCCAGTCAAAATTACACTCCATCCTTATGAGTCCGTCATATCCCCATGATTGTCTTTATTGCGTGTTTCCAGCCTTTTCATACAAATCCTTTCTCTGACGTTTTTTTCTTCGGCCTACAAGCACTTGCTTACTCCGTCAGCGTTATTAAACAATTCCTAGAGGGATTCCATGAGGACTCATCCAAATTTCCTTATGTATTTTAGCTACATACTTGAATCAATAAAGCGGGTCGTATTTTCAATAATATTTTGGTTTTTTACGCGCCATCCGTCAGTCCAGCAAGCATTTGATTATGGCATTGAACTATAGAATGGCCCATGTAAGGTTAGCACATACAATAATCGCTTAAGTCGGAATACTGAAAGGAATAAGCCCTTTAAGTTGACCCTGGGAATAGCTGCTTACTTTCGAATATGAAGTAAAGTGAATTCAACACTTCCCACTATTGTACTGCGTTAACCTTTTTTAGTTGATTTTGATGTTTCCACTAGAAAATGTACGCCAATGACCTCGCCAGAGCATAATAAAACACATTTCGGTGTCTTCTCTCAAGGTTTGAGTGCCCTATTTTTGCATGTGTGCAGTGGAAGCAGAATAATTTTGTCTCAAACTGGTGGCGAGGGCAGCTGTCCTGAGTGATGGGGTGGAAAAATAAGAGCAGCAGTGTAAAAAACTCCTAAACAATTTTAAGGATAAAAAGTTTTGCACTTGCGGGGATATGTGTGGTGTTAAATAGAAAAAGGAGAAGAAAAATCATCCGATTTTTTTTTAAATGGGGCAGGGAAACCAGAGGGGCATGGCGAAGGTTCCCAGGATCATCACTGAGTGTGGAAACTCATCAGCCTGATTTTTCTTTGCTGAGTACAGTGTCCGCTGACCGGACGGGAAAAAGGAAACATCTGTCCAGCTCGTCGACAGTCTGCTGTGGGTCAAACCCAGGGTGAGTGTTTTGTCAGTATACTGAAAGGAATAAGCCTTTTAAGTTAACCATGGGAATAGCTGCTTTAAATGCTTGCTCGGTAAACCTTATGCTATAAAGATACGCTGATATGTCTCCTTGTGACTGGCATGCGAGACGAAGGGAGACAGAGACTGGAATTGCCTGTGACCCAGTTTATACATGTCCAGATTAAGCGTGGCACAAATTATCAGTCGGCAGGAAAATCAACAGCTTTACTGTGAGCGACTGAAGCTGTCAAAGAGGCAGATTCACTAGGTAAGATTTTTTAGTTAGTTATGGCGAGTTCTGTCTTATTCCCTAGTGAATGGAGTACGCATTCATGGTCTACTTTCCCTTCACCAACATTAACATTATTTCTAGGTGATAAAACGAGTATTATTCGCTACTTTGCGCGTTCAACCCCACTGCAGCTATTGCTATCTAATTGTATAAAAATTACTTGAATAATTAATGTTTTTTTGTGTTTTTGTCTGGAAATCAACTCTTAGCCATGCGTTATTTATGTTTATCTAGGTATGCTAAAAGTAGTTGACAAACGGGCACCCCTAGGTATTTAAACGCTATATGCACTATGCTTTCTGTTTAAAAAAATCGTATTGCGCAAATTTAAAAAAAAATGATTCACCAGTGCGTCGCTCGAGTTCGAACTCACTGCACTTACATGAACATAATGACTGTGTTCGTTATATTTTTGGTTCCGCTATCGAGAAATTTTGAGCCTGCTTGTCGTTCAGCTTCGTTTGCTGCGCAATGGAATATCTAATTAAGCGCATTTTATGGTTGGCCGAAGTTTGCGTCCAGACATGTCAGGGCTAGGATTTGACACCTCCAATTTAGACTTTATGTTTTAGTTTGCAGAAGCTCTTTGCGTAATCTGTCATTATTCCGAAGAAATTTGAAAATTATTTGCATTATTCTTGCCCAATTAGAACAAAAGTCGCAGTCTCTGAACAACCTTTACTGGCTTTAAGCCGTCGGCATCATCAAAATGCACATGTGAACATGTGAATTCATGCATCGGTGGACATTGCTTTAAGTGGGTAGCGGTGAGTAATAGTCAAGACAAAGTAATTTGGAAACCTGACTGGTCTTTGCATCATATTTGATACTGCACGCATAGGAGCAGCATGCCTTAGGGATGCATGCGATCTGGGGATGTCAAGTTTAACATAATGTGCTCGGATGAACAACATGACGTAAAAGAGTCCTGCTGATATCAAGCAGTTGGCATTCCAAGCATTTACGATTATAACAACATTGCTTACTTCGGCAGAGTAAACGAGGTACAATGTATCAGTCGGTAGGGGAAACAAGCAGCTTTACTCTAAGCGACTGAAGCTGCAAAAGATGCAGCTTCAATTGTTAAGATTTGTTTGTTCGTTGTGGCGCATTCTATATTATTCCCTAGTGAATGCAGTCCACATTCATGGTCTACTTTTTATTCACCAATATTACAATTTCAACTTAAGATTGTTTTCTGGGTAATAAAAAGAGTAATATACGCTTATTTCGGCGTTGCGCCCCACTCCCAGGATCATTATCGACTCTGACATCTGGTCAGCCTGATTGTTCTTTGCTGAGAACATTGTCAGTCGACCAGACTGGAAAAAAAGAAACAACCGTCCACATTGTCGACAGTCCGCTTCGGGTCAAAACAAGGGTGAGTGTTTAGGCCACCAGGTCCGGCTGATGCGATCGCTGACGGGGTAACCACGGTATGCAGACAGCCATATACGGTAGACCGCGGAGACCTTCAAATAATAACATTTCTTTCGAAATGAATAATATTCCCCTCGAAATAAGCCTATCGTCTCACTTAGGATTTTTTAATGTCAAATTACATGAACACTTAAAGTCCTTGTTATCCGTCTCCTTCCCAAACGCATAACTTTTGGACTTTGAAAAGGGTCCCCCTGGTATCTGAGGTGGTTATGTTTATATCAATTTTTTTTCCAAACATGTCTATTTCTACCTTTTTCGAGTGATATTTGCAACGAGTTTTCGTCCACTTATCTGTCCAGTCATCATTGCCGTTTCTCCATTCTTGGTTTTACAACCCTGACTATAGGTTTCATGGTCTTTAGTCATGCTTGTGGCAGTTCTGCTATTTTCGCCAGCTGGTCGCTAAACTCTGCAGTCTATAAGGTCACACCTCCGGCGTTTCGTTGATGATCAGGTAACCTCTGTCGTTCACTCTCTGGTCGACCCTGTTTTCCCCGATGGCCTTCTCCGGTCTCACCTTCCTGATGGTTGATCATGAAGCCAGTCGGGTGGTGTAACAATGTTGAACGACAGCCTCTGCTCTTATATGATTTCTCCAATTACAAGAAGCGTTTCCAACCCTCATTCGTTCTCATCAACAGTCCTCTCTCATTTGCACTACAATCAATCTTCTCAACCAACCCCCTGAATTTTTTTGAAGCAGTTTTTTTCATGTGTTTTGTTTTTTTAAGCGGGGGCTCGCTGAACTCCGCCCCAGCTTAAATGGTAGGAGTTTTTTTTTACTGCTTCCTCCTTATCAACCATGCGTTGACTACTTTTTTAAACGACGATATGTTGGTGAATATTAATTAATCTACCAACACTGCTAAACGCTCCCGCTATCTATGTGGTTGTTTCAAGGAGGGCAGCATTTATCAACTTTATATTTATTTTTCCACAGCACTAAGTTTGCAATGACGAGGCCCTCCAAACCTAAAATATAAAATTGCTTTTAAGATTGTCTATCTCCGTTTTCAGGCTTACCATGTCCGTCTGCATGACGGCAAAGTTTTGGAAAATTTCCGTGTATGTTAAGCTTTCTTTGATTGAATTTGAGTCTTTTGAACTCGTAGGACTTCTAGCCCTTTTAGCGGGGGATGATTTCGTCACATCAACCTTGCGATTTCTGACCTCAAAATTACGGCTTGGGATTTTAAAGCAAATTAAATTTGCGTCAATTTTATGCTTCTTTTGAAGAAACGGAATTTGAGAAGCTGAAGGTTGACCTGACTCCATAACGGATGTGTTAACCCTGTCGTCTTCTAACTTTGGGTTTTCTGTTATCTTTGACCGTTTACTCTTGAGATTTTGCACCCTTTAAATTTTTTTGTTCTTGCTCTCCGTTAATGTAGCCATTTTTTTGCTGAAAGTTTGATATTGTCATCAAAATAAAGTTCTCACCATCATTATCTGTATCATCGTTTCCGTAGGAGAACTTCTGGCACTAGGGGTATATGATGTACCTTAATTAAACTACTCTTGTCGTAGTAGTAGAAGTAGTAGTAGTAGTAGTAGTAGTAGTAGTAGTAGTAACAGTAGTAGCCTTAATGACTAAAACTCATGTGGTCACACACGACACGTACGCCTGAATATAAGCGTGGTAAAATTACTGTTTTCTTACAATCCTATCTGCCTGCAATTTACCTGGAGGAACTCCTTACTTTTGATTGCCAAGTCTTGATGATGCATGAAGTTCTGCACTGCTGCTTGCCACTTGCGCCTGATCCAGCCTTTGATCTTCTTGACACCGGATGCGGCTGAATGAGGCAAGGGAGATTGCGCTAGATGCAACGCAAGTCCACCATCACTTACAGTGAACTCACGCGCCAGTCACTCTCCCTGCGTCCCCCTTTTGTACAAATCGATTGTCGAACTGTCCGTGGTAGAAGTAGGAGTAGTCGTACTCATAGTATTAGCGTGGCGGGTGGCTTACACCTTGTGCCTTTTTAACTAGAGGCTTTTTCGGGATGTAGCCTAGAACCCCAGTCTGGAGACAGTAAATGCCTAGCCTGGGTGGTTCAGGTACAGAAATAATAAAAATTGCAGTGATTCTGATTGTGTAAATGGGTATGGTGCTGATGATTCTGGCGATGATGGTTATCAGCTGCAATGACTGGAACGGTCATTCCTCGCTTATAACCTGACGACGAGCAATAAGTCAGAAATGTCCATTCCTGTCTCTATTTTCTTTGATGGCAATAGTATCTGCCTAACCTACCAGCTATTGCAGCTGTCAGGGCCGTTGTCGCGACCCAAGGCAGAGCGAGACAGATTAACCATGTTAGCGGTTAGGTACACCTTAGTTTAATCGGTGGTTGTTCTGTTGGTAGTAGTAATATTAGTAGCAGTTGTAGTAGTAGTAATAGTAGATGTGAAATAAATAGTAGTAGTATTAGTAGTAGTAGTAGCGATTCACGATTTTCTCCGTTTGGGTCGGATGCTCCTCGCGGTTATGTAAAACGGAACGAACACTCCAAGCGCCGAAGATGATAGGAGTTACCTGAGCTCCCTGAGCTGTTTTGTGAGCTCTAGGAGCTGTTCTGCGGGGAGGAAACCGGTTAGAGGGAGGGTGGGGAAGAGAGAGGTTTTGATTTGGATTTGTAGTGTTTTGACCGCGTGCTTGTAGTCTGACAGCCACGGTCAGCTGACAGATATCGTGACCCAGAATGTTTGGAAATCACCTTTTCTAGGTCCATCAACCCTCTAACGAAGGGTGGCAGCGCTGCTCCTAAGAAGCACTGCCTATCACACCATAGGCCACGATTGATTTGGTGGTGAACGACCACTTGGTTACGAGCCGCCTATAACATTGCTGTCGCGCCGCCATCGGAATTTTAAGAACATGGGGGAGGGGGGGGGAATTTTTGGGGAGTATTGGTGGGAGCAGCCGTACGTTTCCTAGTAGCAGTAGTCGTCAAGGGGACAATGTCACCAGTCATACTGATACGAATCCTAGTGTGTAGCGTGTGACCGCTGGTAGCGTTATTACTCCGACGAAGAAGATGCGATCACTGGAACAAGGACCTTATTTTCCTGACGTTTCCTGAACTGCTACTGTGAAGATTGTTTTCACTGGTGTTACTGGTGAGACCAAACTCTACTAATACTAAGAGTGCATGTCATGGCGGTGTGATGACTATTTTGGTAAGCATCGCTAAAATTGAATTAGGTGACTGTAAGGTAATGGAATGGTAGGTATAGTAGTAGCGACAACATTAAGGAAATATCAGGAAAAGTGACAGATAACATCTATAAATAAGAAAATAATTAAATCAAATAGATAGAGAATCAGGCATACGTATGCATACAGAACATACATATGTATGCATCAAGAACAATGGATACAGTATTAAGACTCGCGGATTTAGATGAGATTACGCAAATAAGGCAACGTTTCGGGAGTACTGAAATTCTAAAGCTAGTGAGGAAAGCGATGATCGCGATAGTGGCAATAATGATAAAAGCAACTGGAGATATCAAGTGTAGCAAGAGTTTAATATAGAGCAAGGGCAAGAAAACACTGAAGTACAAACAGACAATGTTACGTTATACAGTAACTAACATCCTTCTGCCAACTACGCCTTCTATTATACTTGCCGCTGCAACCCGCGGACGAACCGGGCGTGTGGACCCACACACCGGAGACCCTCGTTTGGTTTAGCCGGCTGATTGTCGCGGGGAGCTGGGGGGTGGCCACCAGGCAGGGCCCAGCTACGGGGAACCGCAAGTGAGATCTGGATGCCAGCCAAGGACGCTAGGCGTAGCCACCATCTACGCGAGAAAAGATGATGCGATCAGCCATGACCTTCACTTCAGCCCCCAGCTGAACACCCGACGCTCCCCAGGTCTGTATAACCAATGTCAATATGAAAGTCTGGCTCAGTTTTCATAACTTACCACCTACTGTAATTTAATGTGGTCAAGTAAAATTAGGATAAAATTGACGTTGTAGTTTACCATACTAACAGCCTTGATATTTGATAAAAGGTCCAAACATGAGTTTGGTCGATTTTCTGCCGCAGCTTGACACACCTGCAAGGGCCCCGGCTCATCACTGGGTCCCCAAGCCTTCCTTATCTGCTTGCTGATTGATTTACATATTTTGAAAGTTAAAATCTTTAATCCCCTGATCGCGGTTTATATCGGTATATTTAAGGAGAATAGGCAAAGATCAAAAATCCGACTGTTGAGTATCCCTCTTCCTGCCCTTGCAGATATGAGTGGATGTCGGCTGACGGAGGTGAGATGCGGAAAAATGGGATTGTAGCAGGCATCACTTCTTATGGCCAACCCTGTACATCGCCAGAGCCCTTGTAAAGGACGAATTTCGTGGAGGCAAGGTGTCAAAATTAATTTCTCTTGAAAGTCTTCTCTCTAATTCTTTATTTACCGCAAACATGGGAGCTGTACGACTCGATTGCAGACTGCTTGAATCACAATATGTTGATTACTGAGCATTGTTCACTAATAAATGGCAGATCACTCTTTTTGATTTCGGAGTTACCTCTTACGAAGAAACAAAGGCGTTGCCGTAACCATGTCCTTCTTGCCTAGAATGCACACCTGATTGTTAGACCCATTGACTTAGCTAAGGAAGCGTGCTGGGATCTCCTCAAGTTTTAGGATGGAATCAAAGATACCAGGTCAATTTAGGCGACTGAGGGCCTAAATTAGTTTGGCACAGCAAATGTTGACAAGTGTTCAATTTTACCTGTTTTTAGACTGCAAATATGAACACCTTGTGATAGATCATCAGTGTTTAACCACGGACGCAAAATATTATCTGGTTGGATAGTAACTGGGGCATATTTTTCACTTGAAAAAGGCTTCGTGGTATTCATTTTACAAATTCTGCCTTTCAGCTGCACAACGGCCATCCACAGGCTTATAAGCCGTACGCGGTCAGTGAGCAACTGATGCAGGAATATAAAGTCCTGGTTTGGAAGAAGAAGTAAACAACACCAACGGCTGCGCTCGGACATTTAAATGCTTTGCTCTCAAAAACTTTGCCAAAAAATAATCCTTGCACAGATTTTGAAATTCTTAAATAAGCATCGGGCTGTTAAAACAATTTCGGACTGGTTGCGTTCCAGTTATCTGCACTCGTTTTTTTTTAAACCGTGCAAATATTCCAATTTTACGATTGAGGTGTCATCTTGGCAAACACATGCTTTTAGCCAATCTTCGTCAGGCCAGTATAATTGCAGGGACTAACATGGTCAGTTATATGTTATGTAGTATTGAAGTGGCTCTTGGGGTAGGAGGAGGGGGTGCGGGGTGTTCACTCAGGCGGGCTCCAGCCTGTTAAGGGTACAGACAACTTGAAGCCCGTTCTCTCAAATACCTTCGTACATAATGATTTTTTCCCGCCGCTTTATGTATGTTCAGTGCAAATACATTCTTTAAAAAATATATAAGTGCCATTAGCGATCAGCGCAATTTCATCCACGATTGTCTATATCGCCTGACAAATACAGATAAGATAAAGAGTTTGACCCTCAGTGATTTTGCCGCTGATCAAAACGTCGCGCGTCCAAGGCTCGGGCGAGACACACCTGGGGCTTGGATATGACTGGCTGGCGGCTTAAAATGCGCCAAAATGGCCATACTATTCTTCCTTTTCCTTGCTGCATATACGGTCGGGCTACACGAATTGCTGTCAGGACCCACAATATGAGACCCAAGACAGAGCATTAGAAGTGAGCTCCTGCAAAGATAGGGGGACAATCATTAAATATAGACCTCTTCCGGTGTAAACAGGCAAGACAACGTGTCCGATGTTCAAGGGCTATGGCGCTGGGTGACTAGTCGAAAGTTTGTGCGTTTGAAGCTCGGTTGGGCCACAACTAGGGGTTGCGTATGGCTGGCTAACAAAGGCAATATTTGCCGGCCGAAGCTACTAGGCATGCCGCTTTTAGTCCGAGGATGAGGATGACCTCGAGGATTAGCCAAGAGGCAGAGCGGGACGCGTGAATTGGGGAACCCTCATCAACGGTTTTTAGAATAGGAATTTATTTGTGGAAATTCCTCATAATAGCAACACTGCCACGTTCGGACTTTCCGCCTAGCTCAAGAAAAGAGGGATAGAGAATAAAAATTAGGCGTGGTATATCGTAAACACTTTCGAAATAAGTATTTAATGAAAAATCACGAGGAACCTAACCGATGACACTGTATTACTGATAAACCTGCATCTTAATCCTACAGTCTTATAATCAAGCCGAGATCTGAGCTGTAAAATGGACTTCCTCATAGCCGGCTGCCAGGGAGAAAAAGTTCCATTGAATTATTATGTGTTTCTGTGTAAGTGGTTTTTCGATGCTTTCATTTGTTTAAATGTGCTATATAGGAAACGTTTGAGATATAGCGGGGGTCTCAAAAATGCATACACATTTTTAATATTTGTAAACTTTGTGTTTATTATAATTTTATTATTCTAAAAATATAGCAATATTTACAGGTATTATTCGATTCTTTTCAGCGCATGTTCTTGATGTCTGGAATAATGCACATATAATAATCGCCAAGTTAAAATGAGTTACAATCAGTATACACTTTTTGCGACAACCTGTATGTTCTGTTAGATTTATTCGGCAGAAATGGTGTTTTCTGCCAGAGTATCCATGAAAAAGCGTATAATTTTTAGTCTTAAAAGTTTAATCACAGTGGCTGAAGTTATGAGTGAAGTCCCTTGCCGCCATGATCTGCGGGACCGGTGCGGGTGAGAAGAGCAGAAGTGGGAAGTCAGTTAGCGTGAATAGCGCATTTTGTAGAGAGGCAGCGAAGAAAATGTCGAAGGACGTTGACAGTGGGATGAACATACGACCAGCCCCAAGAGAGTTGGTGTCCGAAGCGTAACGGTAAAGGCGTCATCACAGCGTAAACAGCGTGGTCTTTGTGTGCGATAGCCACAAGGAGGTGATTGGTCAGACGAGCTTGGTGCGTGTGTTTGTGCCAGAATGAGTGAAAGGCGACCGGTGTAAACGAAGTTCAGTCACCACACTCTTACGGCCTAAGCTGTTTTGCCGGTTGCATTGACACGTTTGTGTTGCCCGCGAACGTTTGAACAGCATCACATATAAACTAGCCCGTGTGACGTTAGTTGCTCCCAATCTAGGCTGGCAACCTGTGAATCCTCGGCCAGATCACGATGCAGTGTCCTCTTAGTTGGCCTGTCCCTTTTCTAACTCTTAGTTCCCTATGCCCAGGAGTGGAAATAAGCTAAATATTCGTTTTAATTTTAGTCGCTCCTTAGTTGCTAAGCATGCCGTGTGTAGCAGACGTATTTGCGTTGGCTGAAAAACATGACACTAGGCTGAGCGGACGAAAAGAAAAGTTAACCAACGTCAAGAAGTGCAACGATTTACCTAATAAAATATTCGGTGCTGAGCCAAAATTTAGCAAAAGCAAATCACCGCTCGGGGAACATACAGGCCACCACATCATCTTATGCCGCACATAGCTTAGCGTCATATCAAGTGCAACTGCACTCTCTTCATCCCTGTCTTCATAACTTACTGAATACTGAGTGGTTTGCAGACTAAACGCCTGCGAATTGAACTTTAGCGAGAGAGCGAGGAAGACTTTGAATGATATAGCAGAAGATGATTCAGGCTCTCTCTACCACAGAAAGCATCCATCTAACTTGCAATTTCATTGGGCTTAATCAACTTTCTGGGCAGCTGACGATAAGTTTTCAATGAAAATCCAGCAGACCAGAAACCCAGTGAAAAAAAAAGATTATTAATATTTCATAACCGCCTACTCGTTTTGTAATAGTAAGCATATTATATTTTGATAAGTCAATTTGGCAAACGCTTTGTTTTTAAGCAAATCATAATCGGGGCACACACTTACAGGGATAATTAAAACTGTAGAGTTAAAAGGGGTTAATAACTGAAGTATGGTTACAATTCACGGTTACACTGTCACCGCAATGCCGGGGTCAGCCTCTTTGCAGCGAAGCGTACAGCAGGCCAAAATGACAGCAAATGTGCACTCCCTAGAGGCAATTGCTCAAGCTGCGTAGCAGATCTAAATAATACGAAATCCCATAAGTTCACGATTTATGGGTTTCCCGTATTCCCCGATTATAACACTTACGTAGCAATACCATATTAAGGACGCGTTTCTCCCATGCTCTCTGGGATATCTGCACTTTGGAAAAGTATTTATTTGTGTATTATTAGATTCTCAATACCCTCATTATTTAAAATATAATAGAAAAAGTCTGCACAAAAGTATTTCGTATCGTACGCAGAAATTATATTCTAAAATATATTTTCTTATTCGAAGCATGTAGTCCGGCTTTAAAAGGTAACACGGTGTTTAAGGCTAAGTTATAGCCTTCTATTAAGGCTCACATATATCCATTCTAGTAATGTTATTTGAACCTTAGTCAATCATGTTCATCTTTACCGTTTCTCGTATGAAACTAATCAGATGTCTCGTAAGGAGCCTTTTGAAATGCGGCACATTTTTATCACGGACTGAAGTAGCTTTTGATTTCAAAACCCTGAATGTTTGAGCTATGACACGTCTGCCATGTGATGAAAGATGTCACCCTTCCATTGAGGCAGGTCATGAACCAATGCTATCTCCTTATTTGCTTTGCCTTAACAGGCTCCACTCTTGGGCATGTTGAGTGGGTAAGGGAAAGTCTAAACTGCAGTAACGGTGTAAATGTGTTCAACCACCTACGAATTACGCTCTTTGGAATCTCTAAGGAAGAACATAATAATATGGATATCACCTTGGAATCCACCCGGACTTTACTGTTTACAAATCGCAGAGTTGCTTTTCAGGTTTCAGCTGCCGCTGGTTGATCATCAGCGGGCCATTTATCCCGTCTCGGGTGAAGGCTTGGCAATTGGGAGTGGACTGGCGGTTTCCTAGCAGTCTGCGTACAACTCACTTTTTGAGAGGTGACAGTGGCTTATAAGTGATTTTCGAGCACGTTCGCCTGTTGCCTGATTGGGTGCATTAGGATAAGGTCACTTGCAGTGGCGAACCTAAGTAGCCCTTGAGAAACTGCGACTTGTTGGCAGGCGCGTAGGCTCTTGTTCCTTTGCGTACTCTCCAGAGATAAAAATTATCGCGTGTGGACAGGCAAGATCTCTGCGAAGGCATATTACCTTTAAAGCAGTCCGCACTGGCACAGGACTTATTGTCGCACTCAGGGGCAGGCACGAGGAGATCCCGCAAGGTTGCTAGCATTTGGTCAAACTATACTCCAAACATAATACAAGCGTTCATGCCAGTCCCAGGAAGAAATTTAGAGGTAGAAAACGACTCTATCGCTGGCACACCACGTTAATTCACCTGACGTTTCGAAATCTGTTGCCGATTTACCATCAGTGACATACTCAGAAAATAGTAGCAGAACGTTTGTGTGTGCACAAAGTTTTTCCATAAAAATTCAACGTACGAAAAAAACTGTTTGACGAGGGCGAACTCCTCGCAATAGCGGACAACCGCGTGAGCCATGAGTTGCTGGTGTCATGCTTCTCAGGTTCCGAGTTTCTCAACAAACGAAACGATATGGTGTACTGAGGCATTTCCTGAGCATCAGAATCAGTCACGTGAGAAAGACCACGCAAAGACTGCGAGTATATTTGTCCTGCAATGGTCAAGCCCATATTTGACGCTATCAAACAAGCTGTGGCAATTAGTGTGCCATAACCGCACACATTAAGACTTAAAGCAGTGGCCACGGGCACTAACAATTATAGTACGCATGCAGATGACCACTAAGAATTAAAAACACCGTTATGCGTGCGTATGTATCACCCTTATTTACGCATGATTCCAACATTCCTACAATTTCATTTGATATAGGATCCTTGATGAAATCCGTAACGTCAAGGAAAATATACCCTTGTTCCAGTGATCGCATCTTCTTCTGAACCTTTTTATTCATCGACCACGGCTCTCTGGTGAAGACACTGAAACTCTGTTTAAGTGTCAGTGTCATGTACGGGTAGATAGTATGAACAGGTGGCAACATCTTCCTTGTGTTAAGCTCGAATGAATGGCCAACCGTTGTGGCTAGATTCAGGAAAATGGCAATGGCAGTGATCGGAATTGCCAGTTTGCGAGCAGGTGCACCAGAACTGTTGGCCTTAGAGTGTGTTGCGGTAAAAGACCGGCAGGAATAAAGTCTATGCATGAAAATGATTGATAGGCAACATCTTAAAGCTTTAAAGTTAATTACCATTGCCTTTCTAAAAACGCATATGTGTCGGTGAAAAATAAGATATGCAAATCGATTCTTTTCTGCAAACTCAATATTAATGTCCAATTTATCATTTACTCTAACGGGCGCCGGTGTACTTAGTATGAATCGATCGTGTTTCCAGCTCTTAAACAATAGCCAATCTTGGCCAACGCCAAACTGTCTTGGTTGATTGTATCGATCTTTTCGTATCGGAAATAAACTGGTAAAGTTCGCTTTCGCAGAAGATGTTATCTTATAACGAATCAGTACAACAAAACATTTGCAGTGAAATTTTGTTAACCGACAGCGACTGGGCCATGTTTTATGGTAACACATAAAACAGTTCTGCCACTTACGTGAAAGTGGTATTAATAGGGGGATATCAAGAAAGGAATCCTTTAAAATATCACATTTGGCAAAAATATGATTTGTAGTGGCCTTTATATACGCCTAGCCTCGGACTTTGGTATTTCGGCTCCACTAATAATAGGGGTTTAGGCATTGAGTAGTAGTGTTTGCAGTCTGCGAAGGTTGGTGAAATAAGTGCAGCAAGTTGTAAACGTTATTCGAATATGTTGACAACAACCACTGTATAGCAAATCAGTACGGCGTAACACAATGGCATAACACATACCATGGAATTTACCATGTCCGCATGACTTTTCCAGTATGACCAAGACTTAAAATTGTAGCTTTTATTGTTGAATGTCACGGGTGGAGAAAGGTGGAGATCCTAAGCGTACGGCAAAAAATTCCGAGAACAGGTTCCATGTCATCAGATTACAGAAAGAAACTAGAAAGAATCCAGAGAAGGTTTACCGGATTTCGGTGTAAACTCGATGACACCCGAGACTCCTATACAATAATGTACGATAAATTAAGTCTTAAACCACTCTAGCAAAGGCGACACCAACGTGGTTTAACTTTCCTATTTAAAGGAAGGCATAATCATAACATCCACAGTAATAATATGCTAACAAATCAAAGCGCTTCCCGTCCCACTAGCAACAACCAGCACACAATTCATAAGGCCCATAGGACGGCCCAGCGATCAAATTTCTACACCATAAGATATGCGATCATATGGAATGCCCTACCCAACGATATTCCCGAAAGCCACAATTTAGTCGAATTCAGAAGAAAGACCAAACAGTTCTTCTCAAATGACATGGCGCATATATTTCTGAACAAAATAGGACACTTTGCTTACCAGTTCTTTGACATCCAATTCGGACCAAAATGATCTAATGGTCCAGGAGAATTCCCGCACATTTTGGGGAAAACTGGCCACTGCAGGAGGCTTTCCAGACGATGCTTTCCACCGCTGATCAAATCAAAGCTTAAGCGAAATTGTGCGTTACCTTTTTTTGCAATCCTTAAAAATAAAAAAAAGGCAAAAAATTATCTCAGTATCAGTATATTGGCGGTATGCAAGAAAAATTCCTTTGGGTGCCCTTTTTGTACATATGTGCAGTGGTAGCAAAACAATTGTTGCTTAAACTGTTGGCGAGGCCAGTTGTCCTGTTTCATAGGATGAAAATAGGGCCAGACAGTGAAAAAATTCATAAGGGATTTTTAGGAGAAAAACTGTGGCCCTTGTGGGGTAATGCATGGGATTTAGGAGAAAAAAGGGGGTTCCTACTGTAGAGGGGGAGTTTGCAAAGGTTTCCCGGATCACCAACGTGTGGAAGGACGTCCTGATTCTTCCTTGCTGATTGCAGAGTCCGCCAAAGGAACCGTAAAAACAGAGGCATCCGTCCAGATCATCGACAGTCCGCTTTTGGTCGAACCAAGGGTGAATGTTTAGACCATCAGGACTGGCTGATAAGATTGCCAGCGGGTAATCACGGTACGCAGATAGCCAAGTAGTGTGGACCGCGGAGACCTTCGCATGAGGCTATGCGTGGGAGGGCGTTATAAATAGCAAACGTGAATGGATATGGAAACTAATACTACTTAGAAATTATAAGTAGTATTATTATTATCGCAAATAGTCTGATACGATCCAACGTGCACTGCTACATCGATCCAGTTTTCGCTTAAAACCTTCTAGCGATTCCGACATAACAACGTCCTGAGGAAACGCATTTCACGCTCCGCCCACCCTTTTTGAAAAGAAGTGTTTTCGAGCGTCCAGCCTGGCCCCTGTCACCTGAAATTTAAGGAGATGACCCCTCAGATTCGTGGTCATTGCTAATTCGAAAAAAAACCCTTATATAAGACAGCAGTCTTGAAGACGTTATACGCGAAATGTTAATATCAGGTCCCCCCGACGCTGCCTCTAGCGCAAAGGGAAGAGGTTGTGATTCGACAGCCGTGTTTCATAATGCTGCGAGCCCTGCCCGATAGCAAGTTTGGTTGCGCGCCGTTGTACCTTTTCCAGGATGCTGATGTCTTTCCTTGCCCAGGGTCTCCAAGCTTGGATAGCGGATTCTAGGTGCGGTCGTACGAAGGTTCCGAAGACTTTTGTGAAGCACTCTTCATTGAAGGTAGAAAAAGCTCTTTTGACGAGGTATGGAGTCGACATCGCGGACTTCTCTACCTTGGTGCAATGCAGGGAGGGTTTAAGCGAGGGCGTGATCCAGACTCCCAAGTCTTTCTGGGCGTTCATTTCCTTCAATGGTATGTCATTCAGTTGGTAAGCCATGCCGTTTGAAGAACCGAATTTGCCAACTCGAATGGTGGTGCACTTGCTGTCATTGAACCGTAAGAGCCAGTCCGCCGACCATTTTTGAAGTCTATTTAAATTTTCCTGTAAGTGCACTTCATCAGCCGCAGTTCGAATAACGCTCCAAAGTTTTATATCATCGGCAAACATGGCGATGCGCATTCCAGTTCGCTGACACAGTCATTGATGTAGATAACAAACAAGAAAGGGCTGAGAACGGAGCCTTGGGGAACAGCACTGTCAACCTCAACCTTGGCTGACTGTTTGTCGCTGATGTGGACAGTTTGCGAGCGACTGATTAGGAAGCTTTTTATCTACGTAAGGAGCCTTCCCCTTACTCCTATGCGGCTGACTTTTTAAAGGAGGCGGTGGTGCGGCACGCTATTGAAAGCCTTTTTGAAGTCAATATAGACAGCATGCACTGAGTTTCCACTATCGACTGCCTCAGTCCACCGTTCTAAACAGTAGAGCAAGTTTGTAACGCAGGACCTACCTCACCGCAAACCATGCTGAGCATCCGATAGCAGATGGTTTTGTTCCAGGAACTGCATAAGTTGTTGCTTGATAATTTTTTCCATGATTTTGCAACAAATTGCAGTAAGGCTGACTGGTCGGTAGTTATTCGCTGATACCCGGCTTCCCCCCTTGTATAGCGGTGTAATCCTCGCGGATTTCCAATCTTCTGGTAGGCATCCAGTTTCGAATGAGTTTTGGAAGAGCATAGAGAGTGTTTTGGCCAACTCATTGGCGAGCCTTTTCAAAATCTTGGCTGGTACGTTGTCGGGACCTGGTGACTTAGATTATTTTAAGCTCAAGAGTTACTTAAGAACAACAGCCTCGGGGAATTTGACATTCTCAACTATTTTATCCGCTTTGGTGTCATCGGTGGGGTGATCGTATGCCGTTTCCTTTGTGAAGACTGATCGGAAAAATTTCGAAAGATAATCAGCCTTTGATTCAACAACTATCAAGTCTCTCCCCTCAGCGGTCCTTAGCAGGGGTATTGGGTCCTTATTTTTGGTACTCTGACTGAGGTCACTGTAAAACAGTTTAAGGTTCAAGTCTGCTTCGAAAGCCCGTCTTATTTTGAGAATAAGACCCTTGACCCGCTTTCTGTGAATTTTGAAGGCACTGAAAAATGCAGGAGTCCTGTCTGCTAGCATTTTTTTCCACTGCTTCCGCTTTTTGTTCACTTCTATTTTTTAAGGCCTGCGTAAGCTATCGCGGTCTAGTGTTCAAATTTTTTTTCGCCAAATTGGACAGTGGTTGTCGATGAGTCCGTGCAGTGTGTTCCTGAACGCTTCCCAGTCCGCAGTTATGTTTCCAGAAAATAGAGTGTCTCAATCGGTGCGCGTGAGTTCGGTCTTCATTCGATCGAAATCGCCTTGCCAAATATTTCGTCTGGCTGTTGAGGGTCTCTCCGGTTTTGAGAATAACGAGTACTCCCACTCCAGTACAACATATTCGCTTTTACCTAGTGGTGGGAGACATGACACTTCGTCGATGCTGTCCTGCGATTTCGTGAGAATGATAGCCAGACTGTTGGACTGTTGGCCATCGCGCATCCTTGTCGGGAAAGTGACGTGTTGCGTGAGAAATAACTTCAGAGTCCTGCTCAGAAGGCAGCTGTCGAAGGTTAGATCGGAGCTATGTGCGCAGGCCGCACCCCAGTCGATGTGAGGTGCGTTAAAGTCCCCCAAAATCAGGGTGTCCGATCGTGCAGCCATTTTTTCCAGCCCCTCTACCAAGGAGGCATCCACTACGGGTTCTCTTCTCGGTGGTCAGTAGAGTGTCAGTATATCGAGGTTGGGTGCACCTGGTTCTTTAATGGAAAGCCAGATGGCCTCGGAAATACACGCCAGTTTATCCATTTTGTCTAAAACTGTGAGTCCATTTTTCACGTATGTTGCTACGCCACCACCTTGACGACCTTCTCTGTCTTTTCTGAAAAGTTGATAGCCAGGCATGGGTACCTCGCCATCGGCTACCTGTTCTGACAGCCAAGTTTCCGTTATTGAAACTATATCTGGTGATAAGTCAAAGGCATGAATCTTCAGCTCGTCAAGCTTTGAAAGCATACTCTGTGCACTGGTGTACATGAAAGTTAACTTTGTGTTTGCTCGAGAATTGGTTACAGTCAGGCTCGTCCCGCCCCTTTCCGGGTCGACTGTGCGGTCATCCGGGAGGAACATTCCTGGGGGAGAACAGTGGACGCTGGATCACTTGGTTGTTGTAAATAACCAAATATTTTTCCCCTTTGTTTTGCTTCTCTATGTTTTTCGATTGGGCTCAATCCTCACTCTACTGAAGCGACTTTGTGGTTATCCGGAACGGACCTACCCAAGGTGAGAACAATGGACGCTCAATTACTTGGTTGTTGTAAATAACCAAACTTTTTTCGCCCTTGCTGGCCCGCTTCCGCTTTTCGGAAACAAATTGACGACGTTTGTTCCGCTCTGCTGCTGAGAACTCCTGTTGAAAAAAAACTTCTGTAAACATTCCCATTCTTAAGTTGAGGAGTCAAGTTGGCAAACATATGTTTTTAGCAAATCATCATCAGGCCAGAACATTTGCAGGGTAATTAAAACTATACAGTGGACAGGGTTAAATAGTGCAGTCTAATTACAACTCATCGTTTAAGCGTCGCCCACATGGCAGGGTTGACGTGTAGAGGTTCGTGCGTCAGGGGAGGGGGGGGGGGGGGTTAGGGGGATAATTGGGTTAGGTTGTGGGGGTTGACCAGAAGGCAGATACATGGGGGGAAGATTGCTGTTATTTGCAAAGTGCAATCGCCACCTGGCGTCGTGGTCGGCCACGGAAGTGCAAGGGCTTCTGTCAGCTTCTTCTGACAACACAGCACCGGATTCTCTAGCCGTATAGCCACTGCTTCGGCTGTTGCAAGCACCCGTTGGCATAGGCCATTGGAAAAGTTGGCTGGCGTCCGGTAGACAACCTGAAAGGCTTTGTCAGTATCGACTCGATGATTCGTATCGACAAGATGTGCGAGAATAGAACTCGAGATTGATCTAGTTTCACCTTTACTTAACCAGGCCGGTATGTGCTCACGTACCCTCTTTCCCAGGCGCCTCGTTGTTCGGCCTATGTATCTTGCTCCACAGGAGCAAGTGAAAGGGTAAATACACAGAGATATGGCCTTCAACGGGAGTCGGTCATTTCCTCCTAATCGTAGGAGGGGAGAGTTTGTGAAGAACACCCGTAAGTTCACCGCGGGGAAAGCGTTTTCGATTGCGGTTCTTAGACGCCGTCTGACCAGCTCGCGTGCTGCATCGCCTGAGAAAGGCAGTCAAATGAAAACGTCCTTCTTTTCTGCTGTTAAGATATCAGGCTTTTTGGCTCGCTCGTCAATATTCTTGAGGATGTACCTCTCCAGGTATCCATTTTCGATAAGTGTCTGCTGCAGCTGTTGTAGTTCTGCTTCCACAGTTTCGGAAGAGCAGATATTTCGTTTTCTAGCTGCTAATCCCTGGACAAGATTTCGTTTTATATTTAGGGGGACAAAACTGTGAAAGTTGGTGTACTGTCCCGTCCAGGTTTTCGTTCGGAAGACTATACGCAGGATGGATTCATCATCTTGCCTTCGCAGAAGGACATCCAGAAACGAAATTTCATCGTTTTCTTCCGTCTCTGCAGTAAATTTGAGAGATGGATGTGCGCTGTTAAACTTTGCGACCAGGGCGTCAGTGTCCGCGTTATATTCGGTCAAACAGAAGATGTCATCCACATATCGACCGTAAAACGCAAGGTCGTTGATGGTGTCCCTTAGACACGTTTTCTCGATCTTGCCCATAAATACATTTGCGAGAAACGGGCCAAGTGGTGAGCCCATTGCCACACCATCTATCTGTCTGTAAAATCGACCATTGCAGAGGAATTGCACGTTTGGCGTGCATCTCGTGAGTAGTTCTTTCAGGGTTTCCACGGGCATACTTATCCGGTAGTTCGTGTCCCTAACCACGTCACAGAGGTAGTCTATGGTTTCCATCACGGGTAAGTTGGTAAAAAGTGACGAAACATCCAATGAGAGCATCTTTAACCAAAATTCATATCCTTTATAGCCTCAACAAACTCAAATGTGTCTTTCAAACTTCGAGGATATAGGTTACTGCCCAGTGGTTTCAGCTTTTCTACGAGCCATTTGGCAATGGCGTGATAAGGGGAGTTCCTCATATCCAGGATAGGACGCAAGGGTAACCCCTGTTTGTGGATTTTCGGCAGGCCATACATTCTGGGTACTGTCGGGCCTACAGGTCTCAGTATTTCAAGCTCTTTGTTAGACAAAAGACATTTCTTGTGAAGGTCTTTGAGAAGTGCAGTTAACTGACCCTCGACGGCCTCCGTCCGATCCTTGTCATTCTCGGATTTTGAAAACTTCGTACGATCTGCTAGGATAGCTTCTAGTTTTGTAACTTAATCCTTCTTATTCGTCAGTACTATTATGGACCCTTTGTCTGGTCTGGTCAGCAAGACGTTTTCGTTTCTTCGGGCTTGGATGCGGTTGATTTCGTCAATCCGTGCACTATGATGCTGGCTTCTCTTTTAGTGCCATTTTTCGTGCCCACGACACTGTCGCTTGCTTGCTCGGTAACAGCTCTTGTGCTGCTATTATGACCATCTTGTGTGCGACCGGTGCCGATGCACTTGAATTACGATGGTGCCTTGCAGCTACATCGACCCACCTCAAACGTCTGCAACGTCCCATCTAATTATCAAACTGTTGCTAATGGACAACTATTTTAATCTCCGTAACGAGCCACCCATACATACGGAAGATGCGTGTCCTCAGCTAATTTTTTCGTTTTCAAATTGACCGCGGCTAAGTCCACCTCAGTCAAAGAACAGGACAGTTTTTCCAGACCCCAAGTATTCGTACTATCAAACCGTAACACGTACAATGTATAGATATTTTATTTCATGTTTTTTCTAGATTTTTACCTTAGAAGTAAGTTTTTTTTTTCACGTTAAACAAACACCTTTTTTGCACACAATTGACCTAGCAAAAGACAAAAATAATACGATGGTTACTGCGAAAGAAGGGGTTTCAGTTAGGTTATTTACTACCTTCCGGTGTTTTTGACGGCGCCAAAGATGTGCTGTACAAATATCCCTTATTATTAAGTATGACAAGGCAGCAACCAAAAATAAGCACAATCAGGCTGATCTGATTAACCCATAAGGATGAAGTATAATTTCGACTGCGGTTCGTTGTGCACACGAACAATTTAATTAACCGTTGTCAAACATGCACATGCAGAAAATTGAAATTTCCTTGAATATAGGGTATATTATTCTTGGCAACCGGAAGGTGCTTCTTTGTCCGCTGACTTGTTGGATCTGATTTTTAATTCGATATAAATTTAAAGATGTGGGTGCATGTGTTCGCCACAGGATGATCGATGTTTCTACACATTCTGGTGAGCACAGATAATTCATGATTCTAAAACCGTAATTCTTGCTCTTACAATCTTGAGAAAGTTAAGTATATTATATCAATTATACTGTTTTCTCATCTGTTAAACCACTACTTTTTGGTTGGCTTTTGCGTTAGATGCTGAGCAAAGAAGGTTAAGCTACCATATCACCGATAACAGGTATGTCGGTTATTAGTAAACATGTTATGTCAAGCACTAGCCGGATACCGGCGAAATACGCATGAGAGTCTTTTTTTCCTAGAGCCTCAGACGCGGTAGGTTTTATCGCCTTTCTATGCAATTTCAGTCAGACTGATAACTATATGTGTATATTACAGAAATGTCTATCCTGTTCAGCTTAACTGTACACCAAGCAAATTGAGAAAAGTGCAGTTCACAGTGTACCTTTTTTTCAAAACCCTAGTTAAAATACTATGTACTATAGAAATTGAAACATCTGCAGCCTTTTTTCATATAAGTGTTCACTGGGTTTCACACGAACATTAGAAATCAGTTCAGCTGATGCATTTTCGTTCATTTTTTGGAATGCACCCGTAAATATGCATGCATCTGCTCAATTACGAATTGAAACTTATTGCAGTAAAGGCCACCGGCTTTATGAAGCGTGTTTACCAATGCCGGAATACTGCATTAAGGAATGCTAAAACTTACTCAATGTTTCTGTCGATAATGCTTTCAGGACAGCTACACTGACTCCGCAATCATGACCACTTAGCTGCATGTTTTCAGTCCTGAACGCGTAAAGGTACAATGTGCTTGAATTCACATCACTCAATTGGTTCCATTCGACGTTGTTTCTGACGTGACCTCCTCATTGGCATGCCACATTCTAGCTGTAGCATGGTAGGAATTTAAATTAGCGTGGGGTTGTTCCGAAGCCCACCAGGAAACCATGATTGAATTGAAACTGATGTTAATAAATTGCCTTCCTGTGACCACTTGACCGGCTGTGAATAGGAGAGCTAGAGTGTTCATATTATCTCGTATGTCACTCGTAGCACAACGGCGCTATGTAGAGCCTATGACGATAGCGTCAACACCTCATGCTCTGGCATATTTAATCTGTTACAAGCTGCACAACTTTATATGACATTTCCTTATGCCTTTAAGCACACTTCAAATATAGCATGTGTATTTGCTTCTGTCTTTTGCAACATACGACAAAGACAAATAATATAACTGTTTTCAATCTCAATCTATGACGATAGTGGTAATGAAATTAAAATATTTTGACGCAGACCTCGTTCAACCATACCACAATTTGAACACTCAAACCTGCTGTCCATGAATTTTCCTCGGTCGTGCCCAGCACCATACATACACCTTCTAAGGAGCAGACCAAGGATATTCAACAATCGCCAGATCACAGCATGTTTTACCAACATGTGTCAAATTACCTACGTAAATCCTCCACAAGTGGACGACGACAATTTTGGTGTATTCTCGAGCATGCTTCTCTAGGCAACGGTGAAGAACGTATATAATTGGACATTTAAAAAATGATATTTTTTCAGAAAATGTAAATTGGATTTATGCAGAATGTTAATAAATGCCGGAGGAAGGCATTGAAACGAAGTGCCAACTTGTTCCCAGCGGTAGTGTAGGTACAACGCTTGTAAATGCTTCACCGTCTTCACCGTACCATTTTTTAACATGGATCGGCTGATTTGCCGTCCAGACTGAAATGTTTAACGTTGTAAAGGAAATCACATCATGAGATTTTGCATTAGTCACCAATACTTATCTTTCATATTTTGCTTGTATGACAAGTTAAGTAATTTCAGCAAAGTAGGATCTTTTTTTCACCATGCGTCTCCGAGACTTCATTGAACATTTATAGTGTAATTTTACAGATCAGTAAAAACTTACACCTCGTACCTTTTGACCGACGCCACATAAAAAATAATGATAAAATATGCCTGATCACATATGTAGCATAAAGTGCATTGCCGATAACATATGGTATATGCCCTGTGTAATAAATACGTCTTCCATTAGCTGACGCCATGCTGATGATTCCGTAAAGTGAACTCGCTTGCTTCTCAAAAAGCAGGCCTACTAAATCGTGGCATTAACGTTTGTTCCTTTAAAAATACAACAATATTTCGGACCAAAATATATGGAACGGGTGGTTCCGAAAAAAATTCCAGTTTTCATAAACTTTGCCTTTGAGGATGACTACATCCCAAACTGGTTATGCGTAGTCTAAGTTGCACCATTGATGAAACATATAATGCAGCTGAACAATAGTTATTTACTCGCATTATAATTTCCCCAGTTAATGTGACAAAGTATGTCTTGACTTTTGAAGCCATACGCAACTGTGTCCATGAATTCTTGTGCACTCACAGTAGCATGTATATTTTCCGTACACAAAGGTGACTAGACCAAGTGGAACTTTATCTCGTCGGTTTTTAAAACAATATAACAATGTGCCATGGTTCCCTTTTACAAAAAACCTGGACAGTGCTCTCTTTTTTTGAAATGAAATCATATTTCCGATTTCTTGTAAGAGCGCAAACCCACTGGACATTGCACTCCACGGAGAAACCAGACCTATATCAATAGTCAGAACATGTAAATAATCTGTCCCTGGACTTGTAATGGCATGCTTATATTTGCTCCATATGCTAGTTACCAAAAATATGTTTACTTGTTTGAGACATATGCTCTACTTTCCTCGAAAGACGCTGAAAAAAAAATTAAACGGACGCTTAGCAAACGATTGCGCCTGTTTGCACGCCCCGAAGTCGCTGCCAAAATTCGAATGGATTTGCAGACTGTAGAACTCTCTTGAGGCCTCAGTGTGTCCGCAAGTGGGCATTCTTTGGTTTCTGGTATATTAATTCCGAGGGAATAATTAGGGAAATTAGTCAACGGTGGGGTTATTCTGAGGACACAAGGTCATCAATGTGGTATCACGCAACAGCATTAACTTGGGCAAACTACGTTCTTTAAGTCAACGTTTTCGTCTATGTCAAAAACAGGGTATAAAGCCGATGCCATATAAAATATAAGCTTATTTCGTAGGTAAAGGTGTGCATTACGCGGTTATTCAAGACAGATTTATTATCTTCTATTCAACAAGTAATATAACTATCACGTCCCTCACTCAACAAAATCTGTTTTGCGTTCATTTTCCTCCAAAATATGCAAATTTTACGTTCAAATTTTATTAATCCACTTACTAAGGACCATATAGAGAAGATTAGATGTTTGAGCAGCGAAAACATTTGATTTTTGATTGGGCATCATATGTCACACAGCATTTTACATCGAAAGATGTTTTAACCAAAGAAGGGAGAAACCAATTGTATGTTTGGGCTTCGGATGTTTTTCAGTTTCGCATGCTACCTTCACAACACTGGCCAGTTAACGCAGACCATTCTTAAGGCTGGTGTTTTCTAAGGAACTGACTAACAGTTTGCTAAGTTAAATAATTATATTTGTGTCCAATTGAGTGATTGCCACGTTTCATTCGGTTTAGTTACTCAAACACTCTCTTCTCTTATTTTGCTTTGCGTGCCGGGAACTATTTAATTGACTTTGACTGCTGCAACCTTCCATCAATCATCTGAAAAATATTTTAAGGTTTATACCTCAGCACACTTTGCGGAAGAAGAAAATATACAGCTGCAACTACTCCAACAATCAAGACGATGGTCTTCAGAATAACTTGTTCACTTGTACCAACAAATAATGAATTTGTTCTGACAATGTTGCGTGTTTGAGTTTGTATGCTGTCAAATACAATCAAATTTACCGCATTTTCTTCCTTGGAAATCGAAAATGCAGGATAACGGAGAACTTATTATATCAGAAAATGCACTAATATTTTGTGGTTCAACTGAGGATCGGAGACTTCATAAATGGTCAAAGCTGTACGTACACAAGAAATTAATTCGGAAAGAATTTATGAATTCGTTTGTCGCAAGCATTTTTTCGTCATTTTATTTGCTTGGTTCCATATTTCGTCAGATTTTACTCATGATTTTTATACGCGCTTCGATTTTTTGACTAAAGACTACTGAATCCTATCAAATACAGTTAAATAGATACAATTCTGCGAATCCTGCAAACGAATTTCAGGACATAATTTAACTGGATAAATTAGCGTATACCTGGACAGGTTATTTTGATCAACGGAGTGGAGTAAATAATGGGTGGGGCTTTGGATTGGAAAACTACCCTTTTATTTAATGTTATTGGGAGAAATAGGGTCCATTTTTGTTAAATAATGATTATGTTGACATAACAGGAATTCCGTTTGCTATAATGAAAGATAGGTTAACTTTATTCTAATAAAAATATAATATGACCAATTGTCCGCTTAAACACCAATGTGAATTTATAAACAAAAATGCAAGTTGGCTAGTGTACGTAGTACAGCAAATGACGAGTTATGTTCGGAATTACGTGATCACGAAATCGACGTACTAGTAATTTTGGCAGCGTAGCCTCCAGCTGGACAAATCGATAACAAATAAGCACTCACCGGAGGCAATTGCGTCTGCGTCCCCTCCAGAGATTAAGATTATCGCGTTTGAACAGGCGAAATCACTGCGAAGACATATGAACTTGAAAGCAGTCCACACTGGCACATGACTCATAGTCGCAGTCGGTGGCAGGCACGAGGAGATCCCACAAGGTTGCTAGCATTTGGTCACGCTACACTCCTAACATAATACAATCGTTCAGGCGAGTCCCAGGAAGTAATTGAAAAGTCAAAGATGACTCTGTCGGTGGAACAACATGTTAATTCACCGCAAATTTCGAAATCCTTTGCGGATTTACTATCATTGCAATACTCAGAGAAACGATGCAGAAACAGTTTGTGTGTGCACAAAGTTTTGCCATAAAATTTAAACGTACGAAAAATCTGTTTAACGAGGCCAAACTCCTCGCAAGTACTGACAACCGCATGAGCCGTGGGCTGCACGCGTCACGGTTGTCAGGTGCCGAGTACCTCAACAAACGCAACGATATAGCGTTCCCATATGGTAAACTGAGGCATATCCTCAACAAGAGAATCAGTCACGTGATAAAGAGCAGGCGAAGAATGCGAGAATTCTATTGTCCTGCAATGGTCAAGTCTGCATTTGACGCTGACAAACAAGCTGTGGCAATAAATTTGCCATAACCGCACAAATATAGACTTCAAGCGGTGGCCATGGGAACTGACAATTAAAGTACGCATGCGGATGACCACAACGAACTATTAATGCCGTTATACCTGTGTATAAATCATCGTTATCTAGGCATGACTCCAACATTCTTACAATTGCATATGATTTAGGATTCCCGAGGAAATCCGCAACGTCGAGGAAATAACACCCTTTTTCCAGTGATAACACCTTATTCTTTACCTTTTTATTGATCGAACACGGCTCTCTGTTGAAGACACTGGAACCCCGTTTCAGTGTCAGTGTCATGTACGGGTAGACAAAATGAACAGGTAGCAACATCTTCATTGCAGTAAGCTCGAATAAATGGCCAAACTTGTGTCTTAATTCAGGAAAGTCGCGAGGGCAGTGATTGGAATTGCCGGTTTGCGAGCAGGTGCACCAGAACTGTTGCCCTTAGAGTGTGTTGCGGTAAAAAACCGGCAGGAATAAAGTCTATGCGAGAAAATGATTAATAGACGACATCTTAAATCTTTAAAATTAATTACCGTTGCTGTTCAAAAAACGCATACCTGTCGGTGAAATATAAGACATGAAAACCGATCCTTTCTTCAAAACCCAACTTTAATGTCCTATACATCAGTTACTATAACATATGCTGGTGTACTCAGTATGAATCGATCGTGTTTTCGTCTCTTAAAAATAGGTGATCTTGGCCAACGCAAAACTGTCTAGGTTATTTGCATTGATCTGTTCGTATCGGAAATAAACTGACAGTGTTCACTTTCGCAGAAGATGTGATCGTGTAACGAATAAGTAAAACAAAACATTTGCAGTGAAATGTTCTTAATTGAAAGCGACTAGGGCATGATAACACATGCTACAGTACTGCCACTTACGTTACAATGATGTTAATAGGGGAATAAGAATAAAAGAATCCTCGTAAATATCGCATTTGGCAAAAATATGATTGGTAGTGGCCTTTATATACGCCCAGCCTCTGATTTTTGTCTTACGGCTCTACTAATAATATGAGTTAAGGCTTTGTGTAGTAGTACATGCAGTGTGCGAAGTTTTTGACATAAGTGCAGAAAGTTGTAAAGGTTATTTGAATATTATAACAGCAGCCGCTGTATAGGAAATGAGTTTGGCGGAACACAATGGCATAACACATACCTTGGAAATTACCATGTCCGCTTGAGATTTCCAGTATTACTAAGACTCAAAAATAAAGCTTTTACTGTTAAATGTCACTGGTGGAGAAAGATTGAGATCCTGAGCGTAAGAAGAAACATTCCAAGCACAGGATAAGTATGACAAGGCAGCAACCACAACAATAGGACAATCAGGCTGATCTGATTAACTCATACGGATGAAGTATAATGTCGACTGCGGCTCATAGTGCACACGAAAATTAAATTGCAGCTTTATTGCAATTTCCATGTATATAAAGTATATTCTCCTTGTCAACCGGAAAGGGCTTCTCTATCCGCTGATGAGTTGGATCTGATTTTTCTGGACAGAAATTTAAAGTTATGGGTGTATGTGTTCGCTATTAGATGATCGATGTTTCTACATTTTCTGGTGAGCGCAGATAATTATTGATGCTTACCCGTAATTCTTGCTCATTCAATCTTAGGAAAGTAAAGTATATTATATATTATACTGTATTTTCACCTGTAAACCACTTTTCTTTGGTCAACATTTGCGTGCGGTGCTCAGCAAAGATGGTTAAGCTACCATATAACCGATTGCGGATTATAAGTGAACATGCAATTTCATGCACTGACCGGATACCGGAAAAGTACGCATGCTATTTTTTTCCTAGAGCCTCACATGCGATAGGTTTCATCGTCTATGCATGCAACTTCAGTCAGACTGATAACAATTTGTGTATTTTACGCAATTATCTATAAGGTTCAGCTTAACTACACACTAAGCACGTAGAGAAATGTGCAGTTCACTGTGTATCTAACTTTCCAATCCCTCGTTAAAATATATTTTACAAGATTCAGATCATGTCGCTTATCTGCTCCTGGACTTGTAATGATATGCTTATATTTTTTTGCATATGCGCATAATTGTGTATAATGTGTATAATTGGTTGAGACACATGTTTTACTTTCATCGATTACAGTTGACCACATTTCAAAACTGGTCCTAACCGTATCTACTTATGGTTTAAAAAAAAACGTCTTATATATAATTTGATAAAATTAGTGCAGATTGGCTTACGCGATCAGGTTGAAGTGTCACCTGGCAGATCCATTTTACTTCCTCCAAGTTAAGTGCAGAGTGTTTTGTTGTCGCCAAAAATGTATACCCCTGGCCTTTCAAGATGCTCTTTTTGGAAACATTCCCCATTATTCACATCGTGTTAAGTAAAACGAACAAAGCAGCACTATAGCCTCATATGCTTTTAATTAAAGCTAAGGCGGCTGATATATTACAAAGTAAATAAAGTAAAAGCCATACCACATGCTTGTTCTCACCGCCCTATGACCATGGCAAGCTTGAAACAATTTAGACTTTTCACCATAGAAAAAGTTTCTCCTGGTCGATCTACTGTTTTTTATACGAAAAATGTCAATTTTGAAACATGGTGGTTTTTGAGGATACAATTACCGAGAACAGCCCTCCTTTTCTAATTGGAGCTAATTTTAGCCCAAGTTTTCCATGAATCAATGGTCTCCCTCCGACATTTCAACCTTATGCCAGTTGATTGCTTTACCTTGTGCTGAAAATTCACTTATTCTCGTTTCTTTGCTTTTAAATATGTCATGCTCTAGAAAAGTATTCTCCTCGAAATCAGGCCTCTAAGCATAAAGCAAACTTACGGAACAATTTATGTTTGAAAGATATCAACCCATATTAACCGTCTATTTTCAAGACACAAAAATTGTGGACTTCGAAAATGATCCTGGTTTATTTGAGGAAATTTCATTAAATAATCTTCCATAAATAATCTTCCATATCTGCACATTAAATCCTCTATTTAATGATCCATACAGCAATGCTTTGTCTCTTACGCTTTCCAAACATTAATTTCAAACGTTGAAAACTTTTCTTCATTCTCCGTATTAATACGTGGATCATGGGCTTCACCACCTCTGATGATGACCCGGCGGCTCTCTTGTATTCGCCAGCTTGTGAGTTAACTTGGCAGATCTCACGGTTGCAGCATTGGCCTTATGGTGGTGCGATTTTGATCTGTATTGTATCCTTTTGGTTTCGACCCTGCTTTTTGTGATGAACTCCTCTCTCTCTTACCTGTCTGCTGTTTAATCTAGTAGCTATTCGGGTAGTTCGGGACCGATATAAGCGGCCTCTGCTGTAATAACCTTTTTTCCACTGAAACGAAGAATGTTAACAACCCTTATACGCCTTCATTAACAGTTTTTTTTCTCATGGTGTCGCAATAATCATCTTAACCAATGTCTGCCGCCACTTTCATGGCGGGGTTTTTTTTCATTGAAATGAATATTTTATAGTTCACCATATTTTTGCAAAAAGTGTTCATAACAATTTTATGTGACAATGCTGAGAGGTATTAAGCAGTCTATCTATAATACATAACTCCCTTACTCCTTAGGTGGTTTTCCACGTATTCTTTTAATTACCCATGGCACTAAGGTTGCAATGAGGTGGCCTTGTGGACACAAAGTATAATTTTTTTTAAAATTGTGTACCGGATGTTCAAGAGGAGTTTAAACATGAAAATGTGTACACTATGCGATATTTGAAGTTGTGTATAATTGTGCAAGACATAGGCCTTATGTAACTCGACATTGTGCAGCAAAATATTAACTGTAGCTCTTTGAGACGCGCCTTTAAATGGCTAAAAATAATCATTTGTTTTACGCAAAAGTTGCATGCTTAACACCTTAATTTAACCCGAAAAGAAACATTGACCCGGCCGGAAAACGAAAGATTAGTCTTTCTTGGGTCTGTAACATAGCCTCGCACATTAGAAAATGTTTTTGCCAAAGGAGAAGCTTCAAGGTGAGTTTGCTGAGCATAAGTTCTTTTAGCGCCAAAAAACTTCAGCTCACAGCATATGTCTGTAACGTTCCCTTCCCTCCTTCCAGTTTGACAGTTTGCTGGTTGGTCAGCCGCGCACTTTCCGTCACGCGCTTCAATTGTCTTGAATATGGAAAACAAAATTCATCAAATCTTGAGAACATGGCAGATAGGGAGACTATGTGTGCCTGGAAGAGGGCTCCTAGTAAATGCAGCCTTTTGCCTAAGTCCTACTTGGTGCAGGTTGAAACGCAGCCTGACCCAACTTGTTTAAACAGAAGCTTCTGTATCGAAGAAAAAGCAATAACTGAACATTTTTAACGTACATGAACGATAACACAAACTCGTCAGAAGTCAGTGATGTGATTATTGGCGGGATGCGAGTGCTCATTGTCTATTCTGTCCGTTTTTTTATAATAATTGTGACAGTGCTTAACACATAAATAGGTCGGTCAGTTGAGCGATGTTCAAGAAGCAAGCTGCAGTATAGTACCCTAAAGCAATGCAAATCATGTGGTTTCTGCTTTTTTTCCTGTTTATGAAATAGAGCCAAGGAGCTGTCTTACGTTCGTTTCCCAACACTAACACTTTCAATAAGATGATTGCGAAAACAGTGCCACGGTGATTAAACTTTCATGTGCATCTAAAAGTACAGTAAAATTTAATGATATTTGGTTAAAATATCAAGTGTTGTTTCTCTCAACGCCCCTTAGTCACACTTTGCTCAAAATAAAGTAGTGCTCTATCTTCAAAATTATTTATTCAGAACCAAATGAAGTAATAATAGCTGAATAATAATGCCTTCCGATTCTGCAAAGGCTGATTACGTATAAAACTTTTTTGTTATAATCACATCAATCAGGACTCACAATTGAGGGCTTGGTTGTGTATCTGTGGGAGCAACACACGTTGGGGACGTCAAAAGGAGTGGTTTCCGACCATTTCTTGAATGCATTTCTGCGGAATTTGCTAACATTTTGCTTAAATTTCCAAAAGCATTTCTCCAAAAAGTGGTTTTTAGTAAATCTGCAGACGCATACAAATTTAACGGTTAAATTCAGGAGAGTGGACGAAAATGCACAAGATCTGATGATATTTAGTGTTCTTCTATAAGTGAGCAATGAAATTTATCAAGAAAGACTGAATTTTTACTTGCCATCCATTGGAGCACTGTGCCCTGAGATCCGCCAATTACTTTATGTCCATTGACTCCATGTGGAGCAAGGATACGCAACAGTAAACAAAGGTATATATTTCAAATGAACTCTGTCAACTACATATTTTCAAAGACAAGTAAGCCTGTTATGCGAAATAAACTGTAAGCCCTTACTTATATTTCATCGGACATTCCTGATGAGAATACGTTACATCGAAATGTCACTTACGATTTCAAATATGGTCGTTCGGTGGTTAAAAGCGGGTTTGTGACCTGCTGTTTTTATTTGGACTTCGGTGTCCGTTTACTAGAGTCTTAATTTAAACGTTAACTATGGTACCACTGTATGGTTTAACACACGAGCAACGACAGATTTTGAAGTTAAATATTTTCAATGCTTCTGTCAATCCATCTATCTTCCCCTCTCTAATCTGAAGCCATGGATTTAAAAGAACTGCACGTAGGTGTTTCCCTGTTAAACCTGATTTGTTTTCATTAGAAGGTTTTAATTCCGGAATAGTAATAGGGATCTTTTTTCCTTCCGCAGCTGATCAAATAAGGCTGATTTTTAATGCAGTGACAACGGCTCAATTATAACTTCAAATTCAATGGAGGTTGCTGGCAAATTACGATGCAACATATATATGGCAGTACACTGGTACCATATACGGTAAAGGCCCAAGGTTCGTGTTGTCTGTGGAACCACGCCAGAACGCCGATAACTATATCCCCATCTTAAAACTCATTTAAGCCATCTACAAAATATGGTGCTGGCGTAAGGGCTACGGTCATCGATACTACTAAGCCTGTTTTGCTCAATGGAGCTGAGATTGCAATATGCCCTTAGGTGAGTCAGGGTCTGGCCATCTGGTGCATTAACAGAACCTTAAATTACTCCGGTCCATTTTGGCAGATAATGAGTAGGAAAATTGTGTGGGATTACATTTCGTTAAAGACTGCCTCCACACTGGATTTTTAAACACTGGCAACTGCGTTAGCGAATCCTGCGTTTTGAAATCCAGTACGGCGACATTTGCTGCTGATTATCATGTGTTGGGCCTTCCCAACATAGAACGGTTATTAGGCCAGCCTTAGCCTTTCTAAAAGTCCATGTCCTGATGGCATCATGACCTTAAATTACAAAAATATTACTGAACTATAATAAGTGTCATTGTCCTTGGCCACGTGCCAACGTTATTAGCATTGATACACCACGAGGACATCACAAACCAGGGCGGGTATGCCCCGTTACTGATCGCTCATCACTATGTGCTGGTCAAAAACCGGTAAGATGGTGCGACCACAGCGTAGTTGTAAATGCCTTGGTCTCTAGCTTACAAGGCAAATGATTCAAGCTCGAATGCTGCACTAGAAATGGGTATCTTCAGCTGACGTCTGCTTTTAAAACAAAAATGGCCTTCCTGGAAGTTCCTGGAAGTTCCTGTAATGAAGGTATATTGTCCCTTTATAAATGGATTTTCATGTAAAGAGGACGATGACAAATGATACGTTTGAAGCACGTACAATTGGGTGCCGTTTACCTACGGGAAACAAAAAATGATATACGAAATTTCAAATGATGTAAATAGCAGAGATATACTTAAATTTAGTGATATGTATTGGAAGTACAACCTCATGTCTGCACTAAAAGCGTTACCGATATCTGATCAGAGTCTCGTATTCTTTTGTCTGCGATATCAGTACTGTTTGTCTGAGAGCTTCGACCTCCTCCATACCTCGGCACTAAAGGTGCTTGTTTTTAGTCAGCTGAATTATATTGCGGACATGCACTACACTTCCAAATATAAACAGTTTTTTTTTTTAAATTCGGCAATACTTCAAACGTCACTTTATCAGCCCTTCGCAATTTCGGAGCTTGACACTATTACGTCTGCAGGTATTTATGCAGTTCATTCACGCACTGCAATTTCTTCTGATGATCCGCTGTCCCGTGTACCCTTGACACACGATATTTCTATGCATCAACCAGAGTGCTTGAACTAAAAAGTGTCTTCGATCCAGTTGCAATGTATGATTAAGCGATTATCTAAATTTTCAACACTGAAAATAAATGATTAAGATGAACTTGGATTTTGATGAAAATGTCCGTCAATGGCAATCAAAGTACTCAGAATTATCACGAAAATGTCCATTTGACAGACGAGTTGCACTACAAAAAGCGTCAATTGTATATTACAATAATATTATACAATACTCACACATACATTCTTTAGAAAAATACAAGACACGTGATTCCATTTTCATCGAAATATAAGGTCTGGCCCACTGTTCCCAACATATTGCCATTGTAGCTCTTTCTTCAGCCTTCACAGCAATGTTGCCACGGCATAGGCAAAAGGAAATGACCAGCAAATACAGGGGACAATATGAAGACTTTTATCTGCATTGCTAAGAGGGGGGCGGGCCAGAAAAACGATAACGGAGCTCCACTTCTCCCTTCCTGCCTCCCACAGTAAACTTTCCTTCCTGACCAAAGATACGCTACGGACGGTAAAATTGGCTGAATAGTTCTTGGAGCGCAATCAGTGTGTTGACGTCGAGAAGGACAAGATGATGTTTTCGTTCGATGAGACCTCGTTATTCATTTCAATCCCACTCACCCTGGCCACCAACATTATCTACACTCCTCTTCATGGAAAATATGACGATACTGAGCCTAAGCGCAAACGAGAGCACATCATTGAGCTCCAGGAACAGTGTCCGAAGACATTTTTCACATTCAATGGCCAGGTGAATGAGCAAAAATTAAGAACACCAATGGGCTCCCTTCTGTCAGGACTCTTTGCGGAAGCATTTCTACAGAGGCTCAAACAGCTGGTCCTTAGCTCGCACTCCCTGATGTTCTGGGGCAGGAACGTCGATGACACATTCGTCATACTGAAGATGAGTCATGCGCAAGCTTTCAAGGCATTGCTGAAGTCAATCCTTCCCAACATTCATTTCACCATAGAAGAAGAAGTCAACAATCAGTTGCACTTCTTTGATGTCCATGTTACAAAACTGGCAGACAGGAAGATAATGACAATTGTCTACCGTAACGCAACCAACACCAGGTGCATTCTCCACTTCCATAGCAACCACCCTCCCGGCCGCAAACAAAGCTGTGTTAGAGCTCTCTTCCGACGTGTTCAAACACATTGTAGTGACGACAGTGGGAATAAGTAGGACATGAATTGCTATCAAGCCCTTTCCAAGGCCGATGGGTACCCGAAATTCTTCGTCCGCAGGCACCTGAAGAAAACTCACGTTACTCGGGCGAGCGAAGAAAAGCCAAATTTCTGGCTCGCCATCCCCTACGTTAGGAACGTTTCCGAGGCAACTGAACGAATTTAAGAGACCTTTGGAATCGCAGTGGCGCACAAACTAGAGTCCACAGTCAGTCAATAAATCATGAAACAAAAAAAGATCCACTGCCAGCAACCGAACAATCAGCCATGGTCTACAGCATACCATGTCAAAATTGTGATGCAAGTTATTTTGGGGAGATGGGCAAACGCCTGGATACAAGATTGCACGAACACCAACTTGCGATCGATCGCCAAGACAAGCTCTATATGGTGTAGTGTCACGTGCGGCAGCTGGAGCAAAAGTTCGCATTTGAGAATGCGAGGGTGATATGCAGGGCCGATGACAAATGGCCAGATTTAGGCTGGAAAAATTGTCCTCGACGGGCAAAATAAACCGAACCATCGATTTTTATTCCGTCAACCAAGGGCTCCGAACAAGGCTCAACCTTGCTGAGAACGGACCGAAAGAAGTTAAACCGAGCCGGCAGCCAACAGCCATGGAGGCAGGAAGTGGCAGTGATCAGAAGTCGTAACATGGGAGGAAGGCGGCAGCGGTTACTGGGAATTATCAGACCAGCACGGCGTGCTTTCTTACGCACACGGACGTGAAGCCGACAGAGCTGCCAGGTAAACCAATGGCCGATTGATTGAACATATAACAGATATGAGGACGGCGCCGTGGCAACCACTTTAGCGGCGCAGGGCACAAAGAAGACGCGGACCCGCCGTTGGTCAGCAGCAAACACGTCGGAACCAACCATCGGCGAACGCACGTGGAGGGAACGCGGTTACTTCACAAGATCGGTAGCGAAGCGATTTCAATCAAGGCCTGCGGATAAGTAAGCACGATAATCTAACGATAAAGGCGTGTGTGCTTTTGAAGCGTCAGTTTAAATACAACTTGGTCCACGAACCTGCGCTTCCTTCTTCCTCTTTTTTGGGAGACGATGCACTCGATAAAATATCTGCACTCCGAATGTTTAGGCATATCAGTATACATAGATCGCTTTACCTGTTCTTTTGTAAATCTTCTCCCTCACTTCCCTTTATTTCGTCTGATTTAGAGCACAGGTCACATTCTCAAAAATTCCCAAGTTCATATTGATTCTTGCAAAGAACCTCCTATTTTCGTCATATTCTTAAAAACTCAGAAATGTGCGGACACCGATTCTATAGGGACCGAAGTAAACAAAGAGCGTGTGGTGGTCAGAGGTCCCCAATGTGTGACCGCCTGCCAGGTCGAGTCTGGCTAAGTTATAGAAGCAGAGAGGGGGGATGACAGAATTTGGGGGTAACATGATACAAAGCTCTTTTGGGCTTATTAGCCTTCATCAGCCAAGTATAACTCTGAACAGCAGCTTGTCGGACAACACAAACAAATGCTCATCTAAATATTTATATATAAAGAGTGAACTCCAACTTATTTTCCATTTCATCTTTTGGAGGCTCGCACCAGTTATACGTGATAAAGCCAAAATGTTTTCATTAAAATTTAGGTCGGGACTACTGAACGAGATAAAGATTATTCGCAGGCAGAACCGCTGCATATACTCTTGAAAATTGGGTCATATTCGTCCGGTAGATTATGCTCATACCCAATTTGCTCGGTGAGCAGGAGCGTTAACTTTTTGCACGGCATTATATATTGGAAGCCTGTGAATGTCATTGTAACCAAATACATATTTTGCAATGTTGACATATGCATGACTGTCAATGGTATCGTTCATCAACCACCAGATTGGTCGCTCACCCATCTTGATCGCATTGCGCACTATAAGGCGTCGATAGTTTTCTAATATTTATGGTAAAGCAGTTCGTTCCTTGGGAATGTTCCTTTTGCATATTAGCACATGTGTAAACTTTGTCACCTTATCTAAGAAGAGCACTTGAATATCATGAATACGCTTTTCGAAAATGAAATTCTGTGCATGAATTTTATCACAATAAATTATAAAACTTCCTTAATAAGTTTCCTACTTAAAATGACTTTGCCCTATGTACCTGCCGATGAGGGCAACATTCCCGCATTCTTTACCCACGTAGGCTCTGAGTGAAGCTTTTTAAATGTATACTGTGAATAACCATTTTGGCCCTACAATGGTAACGGTAGTGCTCCACGAATATTATCGTCAGTCTTTTTTGCTGTAAAACTGTTTTCTTTCAGCATTGCATTTTATGTACGTCATATGGACAATAAGTTGACATCTTCACGCGCAGCCCAACACCAAAAAAAGCGAAAGTATGTTTCGCGTTCCCGTATCTAAATCAAGTAAATGCTCATAGATTTCTGTCAGAAAATCACCTTTGTCATATGAAATTAGAGCTGAATTTTTTGGGAAAAATACTTCACATCGTAGCAAAAATAATTTTTAAAACTGAAATTGTTCCTTGCTTCCGAAAATTAGTGTGACTCGTAAAAAATGGCTTTAGATGAACATAATTTTAAAAAGCAGGTCCGCGTGAACGTATTACAAGAAATACGACAAAAATATACATTAATATATAGGCTACTGCGTGCGTTGTGTTAGTTTGACCATCGCAAGCAAATATGCCCACCATTTGTCTGAAAGTGGATGATTGTGGTTAGTTATAGCGAGTATATTTGCCACAATCTTCTCCACTCTTATCGCTCTGAAAAAGAAGATGCGACTTCTACAACAAAGAGTTTCTTTTCCTGACGTTTTGGATTCCCTCGGGAATCCTTAAACAAAAGTGATCGAAGAACAGTCTTAAACATGCGCATGTATCGGACTTTTCTTCGATGACTTATGATCAAGGATTTCTGAGGGAATCCGAAACGTCAGGAAAAGCAAGGCCTTTTTCATTCATCGCTTTTTTGTCATCTGAACTGTTGCCTGACACTTTTTATCTTCTCCCCTATTGGCAACCTGTACCGTCTGTCCTCTTCATGAGTGATAAGACAAAGTCAACGTGGCCAAAACAGGCTTCGGGTGGAAACCGCTTTTTCCAATGGGGCCTTAAACAAAATATAACAAAGAATTTAATGAGATTTAACTTTGCGCAGGACTACTGCAATCTGTACACTCACTCACCTATAGTAGGTGTCAAGCCAGTGTTTGGTTAGCCAGGTCTGGTTCTGCTACTACCGTTACTACTAATAATACTACATACTAGGGCGTAGCCTACTGATAGCATATGATAGTACTATCACTAACTGTTTTGTAAGTGAGAAGATACGCTCTTTAGGATCAGCGTTGTCAAATTACATGTACCTGGCGTGATGATATATCTGTGTCATTTTTCGTTCAAATGTTACTAGCATTTTGACCCTACAAGATCAGAGTCGGTATTTTCCTACGCTCCTCCTAGGACATTTCTACATCGATATATCCCATCAATTATGATCTAGGATATTGTGGCTGCAACCGTTCGTATACATTTTTTCTGCGCCTCTGGACTTACTTTTCTTGCGTGGATGATCTTCTGAAGTCGGATGGTTGTGTTTTCCAACCAATTTTACCGAGACGCAACCTCATCAAACCAGCAAATTCGTGGCCTAGTAAAATAAATAGTCAAGATCAGAATATTCTTCAGAACTTCAAAGGCTAAGTCATTTCACGATATTAAATACACAATTTCAAATAAATTTTACGTGTTGATTAAAACAATAACTACAATATTTGTTAAGTTTTCTCTGACTATTTGTCGTAAGTCATAATCTGAAAATCATATCAATTGTTTTTGCTCTGAACATAATAACTAATACAGTTTGTTAACCAATTTTAAGAGATTTAAACAACCAGCTGCGGGAAAATCATATATGCTGAATTTTTTTATAAATCATCTTACTTTTAAAGCAGATTTTTATCAAAATTATGAGAACGAAAATTATAGCTCATCGTAAGATATCTGCTTCCAGATCCAAGCGGTGCTTGACCACGCCTATTAGTCAAGGCATTGATATCAATATGCAGCCCATTGTCAAGGCTAAGCAAATTGATTTATCTGCATTACAGAACTTTAATGACTTCATGCTGAAGTTTGGTTCTGTTTTGTCAATAGAAGGCAATCTGTTTGATGGTAAGTTATCAGATGTGCTCTCTTAAGTGTTTAAAAATTTAGACTCCCTCGTCCATCTTATATCCACGGAAGCTTTTGATAAAGAAAAGCGAAGCTTTAACTTTATACTAACAAATGCCTCCATATTTAAGTCGCCCTTAGGATAAAGCAAAATATTTTCTATGTTTGGGTGGTTTCAACTACAAAATTGCAGAACTCAAACGCCTCCAGTCACGTAGCAAAAACCCGCCCATCCTAGTTAAACTGTTTTCACCGATCGAGGTGGGCGCAATCTTTGCTCAACGAGGTCGCTTTTCCCGATATTTAAAAATGACTAAAAGTTTCCTCTGTCGAGATCTTACACGAATGGAGCGCAGAAATACGGATTGCCAGTCCTAATGACCAATTACTTCTCAGCCTACTATTCCTAAATCTATTCGTATTCCCGATAGGGTAAATGCACTCGCTAATCCTCCCCCCCCCCCGCATACCTGGCCACACACCCACTAACGTCAGTGCACCCGTTATCCCTGCCTCCCAGGTGTCTATTCATAGTCCCATAACCGTCAGTACACCTGCTATCCCTACCTCCCGAATATCTCGCTATAGGTCCATAAACATCAGTGCACCAGTCAGCCCATCCCTCTTGATATCGGGACCGTCAAGATCCGCCGCTCCGTCATCTACTACGATTAATACTAGTCTAAATACACTCTCTGTCCAACGATCGATAAATTTCGCTGCCTCTAACTCGGCAACATGATCATCAAGAATGCCGCCAACACCGCCGAGCGCTTCCCCACCGCAACCTTGCTCGTCTTTTCACCGTAAGAGTCATATTATTCCCCTGAAAAATTGCGTTATTGAACACGACGGGCTGGAACAACGATACATTTAATTTGCACGGCAGTAACCCAAACCGGTATAGTTTTAAATCAAATCGGAATTGCGGTACAGGACATTCACTGATAAAGACGACTAGTCCTTACGCGAGCGGCCCCAACACTAATTGTATGTTCCCATCCCCCCTAGCAGTTCCTTTACCCATCCTCTACAACCCAAACCTGCAAACTTCTACATGTCTTCTCGCCTCCTTCCATTCCTCCAAAACGCCCCAGAAGCTTATTTTGGTTTTCCCTCTCCCCTTTTTTCTCTGACAGAAAGTGAGACCCCTAGATATCTCAGACCTTATCAGCCTTCCCTTGTTGGCTACCCGTATGCTAACAGCTCCATACCCGTCAGTACTTATTCCACAAATAATAACGGCCTACAGTTTGCCTACCCACCGAAAATTTTTCTTTTATGAATAACGATAGCCATAGTCCTGTCACTCGAAACACACTAGATGTCATAGTGGTTAAGGCCAGGTCCGTTAAAAATGACAAGGCTCAACTTCGAGCTATCGCTTTTGAGGTGCTGCACGATGTTATATGCATAAAAGAACCCTGGACCCATGCAATCATTTCTGACTACTCCCTTATCATAGACGAGTATGATTTCTATCGTCACGATCGCATTTATAAGCGTGGTGGTGGTTGTCTTCTCTATATATGAACGTCATTTATGCACTTTCCGTTTAATCTAAACAGCACGTCCTTCTCTTGAAATTACTGTTTCGCATCTATTATCCTGTCGTCCCGGCAAAAGGCGATTATCGGATGTGTATATAATCTTCCTAACTTTTCATCTGAATCAGATGCAAATTTGTGTGAAATACTCAATTTTATTTCAGAATCAACTTTTGAAGTTAATATTATTGCTGGAGATTTTAATTTTCCTGAAATCGACTGACTTTCAAACTATTGTCCGCCTAGATTTCAGCCTTTTCTAGAAGCCATTAATTTTTCTAACTGGTCTCAACTAGTTAGTTTCCCAACAAGAGAGAATCATATCCTCGATCTGATTTTAACGAATGGTATTGCCCCTCTCTTCGTTGATTTTGAGCAAGACATCTTCCAAAGTGATCACATATTAATTCACTGTTGCCTTCTGCTTCCTGCTTCGGAAAAGGCTAGTGCTATTCGTACCTATCATACGTATGACCTCGCAGATATTAGCTCAATCAACAATTTTCTTGACTCATTAGTTTGGCAGAGCCTCTCCTCCATTTACGACGCTGCATATCTTTGTGAACTCATGTCGGTCGTTTCTAATAAAATGCTGGAATTTGTGTCCACTAAAATTGCGAAACCCTACACACCACAATCGACAGTCCCTCATTTTCTTTTTCCCAAAATGCGTTTAATTGGTTGAGACATATGTTATAATTTCTTCGAAAGACGTTGAAAGAAAACAATTTAAATGACGCTTAAAAAACGATTGTACCTGTTTACATGCACCGAATTCACTGCCGAAATTCGGAAGGATTGGCAGACTGTAGAACTCTCTTGAGGCTTCTGTGTATCCAAAAGTGGGCTTTTTTCGGTTTCTGGTATATAAATTCCGAGGGAATAATTAGGGAATAGGTAAATGGTGGGGTTATTCTGAGGACACAAGGTGGTCAATGTGGTGTTACGCAACAGAAATTACGGTAGCAAAGCAAATTTTTTCAGAAAGCGTTTTCGTCTATGTCACAAACAGGGTATACGTCCTATGCCCCTTGGGCCTTAAATATACAAATTATTATTATTATTATTATTAAATATAAGCTGATTTCGTAGTTCAAGGTGTTCATTACATGGTTATTCCAGACAGAGCTATTATCTTCTATTCAACAAGTAATATAACTATCTAGTCCGTAACTCAAAAAAAATCCGTTTTGCGTTCATTGTACTCGACATTTGCAAATTTTACGTTCAAATTTTATTTATTCACTTACTAGGGACCACATAGAGGAGATTAGATGTTAGAGCAGTGAAAACATTTGATTTTTGATTTGGCATCATAAGTCACACAGTATGTGACATCGAAGGATGTTTTCAGCAAAGAAGGGAACATCAAAGTACATGTTTGTGCATCGGATGTTTTTCAACTGCACATGCTACCTTCACAAGACTGGCCCATTAACCCGGACCATTCTAAAAGCTGGTGTTTGGTAAAAAACTGAATAACAGCTTGCTAAGTTAAATAATTATCTTTGTGTCCGCTTGAGTGATTGCCACGTTTCATTCGGTTTAGTTACTCAAACACTCTTCTCTTATTTTGCTTTGCGTGCCGCGAACTATTCAATTCACTTTGACTGCTGCAACCTTTTATCAATCATCTGAAAAATATTTTAAGGTTTATACCTCAGCACACTTTGCGGAAGAATAAAATATACAGCTGCAACCCCTCCAACATTCAAGAGGATGGTCTTCAGAATAACTTGTTCACTTGTATCAACGAATAATGCATTTGTACTGGAACTGTTGCCTGTTTGAGTTTGCATGCTGTCGCATACAATCAAATTTACCGCATTTTCTTCTTTGGAAATTGAAAATGCTGGATAAAAGAGAACTTATTTTATCAGAAAATGCATTAATATTTTGCGGTTCAACTGAGGATCGGAGACTTCATAAATGGTTAAAGCTGTATGTACACAAGCAATTAATTTGGAAAAAAATATAAATTCATTTGTCGCAAGCATTCTTTCGTCATTTTATTTGCTTGGTACCATATTTCGTCAGATTTTACTCATGATTTTTAAACGCGCATCGCTTTTTGAATAGAGACTACTGAATCCTATCAAATACAGTTCAAAAGATACAATTCTGCGAACCCTGCAAACAAATTTCAGGACATAATTTAACTGGATAAATTAGCGTGTACCCGGACAGGTTGTTTTTATCAACTGAGTGGATTAAATAATAAGTGGGTCTTTGGATTGGAAAACTACCCTTTTATTAAATGTTAGTGGGAGGAATAGGGTCAATATTTGTTCAATAATGATTATGCTTACATAACAGGAATTCCGTATGCTACAATGAAAGATAGGAAATAACTTTATTCTCATAAACATTGTGCTGTGGTAGAATTAAAAGTTGGAATAAAAATCCATTCCAGTACTGGAAATTTCTGTGCCATTTGGTCAAATGAAATTAAAACAAATTAAGGAATCGCATTTATTTTCAGAAACAAGCGCCGATATAAGTATTAAAAATTATATCTAACTATTTTGTAATTTTATTTTGCAAAAAATGCAGTAAAATATTTATAAGTAGATTATTTTGTTTTTACAAACAGCGGGCTCTAGGCGTTAATTAAGTGTTTACGTGTAAGTACGAAGACTGCCTTTATAAGGCCTTATTAAATATACGTCGCGTAGAAATATATTCATTTGTATACCATACATTCAATCAAGTGTTTGTTAAAAACGGAATGGACAGAAAAATAACAAGTATTTCAAAAAATGGTCAAATATGTGGCCTGCTTATTTTGAATGTTCACGCTACACTCTGATTGTGGAATCAAGCCTTGAAAGCGGAGAGTAATCTATTCTAAAGTGGAAGGTACTTTCTTTCATCTTCAGTCAAATAAAATCGTTCTTCTTCAGATAAATTACATAAATTGTGAAAAGTCCATAATTTTAATTTGACATTAGCCTGCAAAAATCTTACATTCGCTGAAGTTCGTCAGCTTAGTATCCAACAGTAGCACTATTTTGTTAAGTTAATCTTCTATAAAATCTGTCTTATGTATCTTAAGTAGAACAATATGCGTTGTATCTAGCAGACATGACTTGTGCTCAAACATTTGTTCTCCTGTTTTGATGTTTTTCCAACTTAAACCAACACGACCATCTGCATAGGAAATAATATCCGAAAGCTCATTTGTCTCTGTAAATGCTGTTTAGTTTAATTCTGTATTGAAGGGTTTGATGTAAACTTTAAAGAAATGGCGAATTATTAAACGTATGAAAGAATACAGCGAAAAATAACGAAACAAAGTGCGACTTTATTCCGCGATATTCAATAATTTTGAATCCAGTCATTACCAAATGTGCAAAATATTTTGCATAAAGGCAAATTCTTTGTATAAAGAAAGTAGCTGTTTCTGTTCTATACTCAACAAAATATTGACATTTATTTATTGAATGGACAGCTATTTTTGAGGCTGTCGCAATTCGCAAATTATCGAAAAAAAATTAATTATTTAAAATAAAACTTCGTACTTCTTAGGGTGCTTTTAAGTACTTAATATGCCTTATATTGGTTATTGGTAGTTCTAGCTTTTTGTAAATGCGATCCCGCTGGCATAGGAGAAATAATCGAACGTTTAAAAATTTAAAAAAATTGTCTTGCAGCACTCGCAGAACTGACAGATAAAGTCACTATATTTCTGAAATTCATCTGTGCGCATAACTTATTTTCTTGTAGACTGAAGGGCATCATCGCTAACTTAAAAGCAACCCCTTAGGTTTTTTTGTACAGTTTTCATTTTGGTCTTCCTTCAATTCATCTGACACTATTTATTATTTACTATTATTATCTATCTGACTGTCTGCGGTGGATCAAGACTGAGATTCCATGCACAACTGGAAGTGTGCGTTCCCTGATATTCTTAATGTGTCAACATGAAACCTTCATAATATTTCCAGTACAAACGAAAGGATAGAACGCAGCAGGCTTTTACTTATTAACTCACCTTTATGCATATGGCCTCGTGTTAGTCAACAATTTTGTTGATTTATCAATTTGGGTAGCGCCTCTCCTTCATTAATGAAACTGAATGTCCTTCTGTACGTATGCTGGTCGTTACAAGTGAGCTGCTGGAATTTGTGCCATCTAAGATTGGCAAACACTCCAATGCAGAATCCACCATTCCTCTTCTACTTTTGCCAAATCTCAATATATTGAGGTGGCCGTTTAAACATCTATACACTATTTCGTTATCTGGGAATCTTGGAATTGTAGAAGTTTTAAAAATTGGCGCTTAAAATTCTTTTTAGACGTAAGGAACACTGGTAATCAGCCAGTCCTAACGAAATAAACCGTGTACAAGCTGTTGCTGAACTCTTTCATCATCGGACCTCGTCCAAATGACGTCACAAAATCCCTCCTTAACATAATGGAAATAAGAACGTCGTTCACACAGAAACTGAGGCGGCTAAGTTGTGAAGTGCAGTCGTTGAAAAACATCTTACTACGGAATCTGAACCAGAGTTGTCGTTTCAACCATACTTAGGCAATATTACGAGAAGCATGAATTTCTCCATATAATTAATTCGTAAGTGTGCACTAAGCCTAAACATCGATTTCTTTGGAAGCTGATGGTATTCCCATTTTGGGCGCTTGGACAGTGTCGAGCATCCTCTTGGCTGATTAGCCATATGTTTCCTTAAGTTTATTATTCCTGACTCGAAAAGAAAGTGATGCGTTATTTGACAAAGACAAACCTCCTAAATGAAGGTCAGTGTGAGTTTTTTTTTCAAATAAGAAGGTCTTGTGACACCTGCCAGCCCTTATTATATTATGTGGTAAACTCTTATTACGGTGGTTTTGCCCTATATTTAGTCTGTGCTGATTTCACTCAGGCCTTTGATTTGTTTAAATATCATATTTTCCTTCTAAAACGCACCACTTTGTCATCGGTATAAAAGATAATGAATGTTATATCCGCTTAGTAAGATGTAAAAGGAAACATGGTGTGACATTTAAATGTTTCAATTAGTTTTTCGGAAATGTGTTATAAAATTTACAATTCCTCGTAGGAAACGGTGGTTATAAGGGTCTTCCGGCTGGGGACTTTAAACACATAGTAAGATATTGGTTAATAATTGATAAAATACTTTTTATTTTGTTGTTCTGTGGAAGGAAATGATAGATATGTATAGCTGTAGATTGTCCTTACCTTTCGTAGGAAAAACCCAATCATTAAGTGTTCATTAAAATTGTAAGTGACAATAGGCTGGGAGGTATTAAGCAGTCGACCTATCTAACATAACTCCTTTAATTATTATGTGGTTTTCCACGGAGTCTTATAATTACCCAATATGCAATAAGGTGGCCTTCTGGACAAAATGTAGCTGTATGATATTTGTCTTTAAAATGGCTAAGCACCGTCGTACGCGTTCCGCAATAGTTGTAAGATAAACACCTTCATTGTACCCGAAAATGAAACCTGGCACGCGGCGGAAAAACGATGAGTGGACTGATTAGTCTTTCCAGGGTCTGAAACATAGCATCGCACATCGGAAGATGTTTTTTGCCAAAGGAGAAGCTTCAAGGTGAATTTGCTGCTCATAGCTTATCTTGACACCAACAAACTTCAGCTCACAGCGTATTTCTGTAACCTTCCCTTCCCTCCTGCCCATCTATCCGCAATGGGCACTTGAAGAAAAAAAATGTTTTGGCTTGTTGAACATCAATATTGTTTTCGTGTCCAGTTTGACAGATTGCGGGTAGGTCAGCCGCGCACTTCCTTCACGCGCTTCAGTTGTCTAGAATGTGAAAAAAATTTTTTTTATCAAATCTTCAGAACATGGAAGATAGGGTGATCATGTTTGCCTGGAAGAGGGCTCCTAGTAAAATAAGCCTTAAGCCTAAGTCCCACTTGGCGCGATTGAAACACAGCCTGACCCAACTTGTTGCAACAGAAGCTTCTTTATCGAAGAAAAAGCAATCACTGCACGTTTATGAACGTACATGAACGATAGCACAAACTCCTCATAAGTCAGCGATGTGATTGTTGGCAGGGTGTCGAGTGCTCATTGTCTATTCTGTATGTTTTTTTTTCAATAATTTCGAAAGTGTTTTACATATAAATATGCTTGTCAGACGAGCGATGTTCAAGAAAAGAGCTGCAGTATAGAACCCTCAAACAATGAATATCACGCGGTTCCTGATATATTGCCTGTTCATGAAACAGATCCAAGGAGGTTCCCTAAGATTGTTTCCTAACACTTTCACTTTAAATAAGATGCTTGAAAAAATATAATGCTGATTGAACTTTCGTGTGTATTTAACAGTACAGTTAAAGTTCATGATATTTTGGTTAAACTATCAAGTGCTGCTTCTCGCAAAAACCCTAAGTCAACCTTCTCTCAAAGCAAAGTAGAGCTATATCTACAAAAAGATTTATTGAGAACATCATGAAGTAAAAATAACTCGAAAATAATGCCTTCCGATTCTGCAAAGGCTGTTAAATTGTTACAATTTTCTGTAAACTACACATCAATCAGGATTCACAATTGAGGGCTTGCTTGTAAAGCTTTTGGAGCCACACACGTTTTGGACGTCAAAAGTAGAAGTATTCGGTCATTTAGTGAATGCATTTCTGTGGCATTTGTTAACATGCTGCTTAAAAAATTCAAGGGCATTTCTCCAAAAATTAGTATTAAGTAAATCTGCAGACGCATACATATTTCACGGTTATCATCAGGAGAGTTGAGGAAAATGCATGAGGAATGCTGACCTATAGTTTTCTTCTATAAGTAAACAATGAAAGTGACCGATAAAGACCGTGGATATTTTACTTGCTATATCTCGGACGACTGTTCTCTATCATCCGCTGATTGCTAAATGTCCACGGACTCCCCGTCAAGCAGTTCTATACTTCGAACGGACTCCATGAACAACCTTTTTTCCTAGACAAAAACTCGCGTAATGCGAAATAAACTATATGCCAGTAATAATATTTTCTCGGACATTTTTGATGAGGACAGTGAGAGCAAAATATCACTTACGATTTTAAATATTGTCGTTTGGTGCTTGAAATCTGGTTTGTGAGATAGAGTTCTGAATTTGACTTCGGTGTCCGCAACCCAAACGTGAATTACGGTACCACTTCCTGGTTTACCACGTGATCAACGATATTTTTGAAGTTTAAGTTTTTAAATGCTTCTGTCAATCTACTTTCCCATCTCTAATCTGCTGCAGTTGATTAAGTAGAACGGCACGTTGGTTTTACCCTGCTTAACCTGACTTGATTTAATTTAAATGTTTTAATTCAGGAATGATAAGAGGTAATCCTGTTTGGGCAGAAAACTTGCGCCCGGATTGATGGATTCCACATGAGCGAACAATTGAGTGGGTTATATCAAACCAAGTGTGATTAAACTCGTAGCGTGAATCTCGAGTTTGAAGCTAATCAGTAGAGCATTAGCCAACAGCAAAGGCTTTCTCAGATGCCCTGGTTTAAGTCCCGCAAAACGACTAGAGTTTTTTACACTAGGGTCAACTTTTATTAAGCATATCTGCCAAACCAACTCAATAAGAGTAAGCGCTTTTTTTTCTTCCGCAGCTGTTGAAATAAGGCTGATTTTTAAGGCACTGGCAACGGCTCATGCATCACTTCGAACTGGATAGAGGCAGCCGGCAAATTACGACCCAACTAATATATGGCAGTACACTGGTAACATATACGGTGAAGGCCCACATTTCGTGTCGTTGGTGGAACCACGCCAGATTGCCACCAACTACATTCACATCTTAAACTCATTGAAACAATCATCAAAATAGGAAGCTGGCGTAAGGGCTACAGTCATCGATACTACTTAGCCCGTTTTGCTAAATGGAGGTGAGATTGCAACATGCCCTTTGGTAAGTCAGGATTGTTATGCATTGAGTCTAGCTGTTTGGTGCGCTAACAGTACCTCAAATAACTCCGTTTCGTTTTGGCTAATAATGGGAAGGAGAATTGTGCGCGATTAAATTTCTTTAAAGTCTGCCACCACACTCGATTTTAAAACACTCGTCTCTGCGTAAGTGCGTCATGATTTTTAAACTACAGTTATATATATATGAAGAAAAGAAGATTTCCGTCTGAAAAGTCAAGATAAACTCATAAATTTTTACTCCACTAACCTCCCCAAATTTACTTCTCAAGCAGGGTGTTGCTGATTTTGCATTATTTCATGAGAAGATCGGGCGTCAACCACGTATATTTTTCGTCTTCTTAGAAGGCGGGAGTCAAATGAATTCAAAGTTAATTGCAGGAGTGAGTATTACGTTCACTGTTGTGTGGGAGAAAGACCCTGCAAAGAGGGCGAACGTTAGGATTGTGTTTGTACTTAAAATGCGGCCCTAACGAAGCCAAAAAAGCACAGAGTTAAAATATATGACGAGTAGGATTTAAGTATGCTAATCTGTTAGTAGAATAAATTACTTTAAAATACATTGAAATATAGCATCCACATATAGTACTTGTAGGAATTAATGCATTGAGAAAGCTCAAGACTGAATAAAAGCCTTTTCGTTCAAGCCAGTTTCATGTACAACGAACGACTGCCGATTAACCGCATTTATTTGTCTATTGGCCTGGACATGAGATCTCGTACAACAATCCATCTTCCTAAATAAAAAACAACAAAATTGATTAGTTTTTGAGATGCAAACCAATTAATTGTGAAGAAACACAAGGTCTTAGAGATGAAGGCATAAACCATAAAACTAAGTAAAGAGTGTGGTTAATTATAGACGCACACACTAATCATTTGGCAACAGTGCCAATGCCCTTCAGGGCATCACCACGTAATGGGTGCAATTTAAAAGGATCTGGGGCAACTTCCTTCGATGGACGTCTGGAGCTAACTGCGCAAGGCTCTGTACACCAATGGTCACACGATTAATCGGCTGATTGAATTCGCGTCCAGTGTTCAGACTCCAATAAATGCTCAGCTCGTTGTTTTGCGACGTACGCGAGTACTTTGACAGCCGTGAAGTTGACATCATAGTTTGTTTCATAGGTATGCAATGCAGAGTGTGTGAATTATTCTGTAAAATGGAAAAAAAAATTATTGGGCCGCAGGCTTGTCCCACTTGCATGTAACTTGACAGTGTGTCCTCGTAAAGTAGTGCAAGTGGTTAGCTTGAAGAAATGTTTGGGTGGAAATCAACAACCCTAACCTGGCAGCCGCGTACATTTGTATAGGCGAGGGGAACGTGTTAAGATAGGAAAATCGTGCTTATTAAAGCAGGGTACCTTATAAACACACAAATTAGGTCAACTGCCATTGAACGCTTTAATGAGTTTGTTGGTCATTAAGCGTCAATTCTTTCCGCACTTGCATGGCAAATCGCAATTGCGCTTGCAGGATTATGCTGGAGACCTTGCCAACAACTACTTCATCGGTCTTTGCAAAGGCTGCATTGAGGAGACGCAAGCCAGATGTTGTGCATTTGGCCACCTCTAAGCACTATAGTGCTGTATTAAGTAAACACATGATCCACAACCCCAGATCAATCTGAAGCTCTACCTCTGACAATGAAGTCTGATTGAAATAATACGGCCTTCGGTGGGCAGTGTGCACTATGCTGCATTTTGCCAAACTGAATGCCAGGAATCAATGTTTTGATTTTTGCTCTAGTCAATGCAAATGCCTGTTGATTAAATTCATAATCATGGTTGCTAAAGACATTGCAAAATTTCAAGACGTCAGCAAACATAACGATTTCGCCAAGATCGCTTTCTTGGCGAACCGCTCCCAAATTCGACACATCCACCAATAACTAATTTTCAAAATATAGGGTCTGAAACGGAATGCTCAAGAAGTTATCCATTGACTGCAAATGATGCCCTGTACCCTTATAAGACTGACATAGCAGCTTCTTTTCCGAATCTGAATTTAAAAAAAAAACAAATGACTAAGTAGTTCGCGACACAAAGTCCATGTTTATTGTATACTGTAGAGTAAAAGATAAAATCATAAGTTTTTCGTTCAAGCAGTAGCGCACTTTAAAGAAAATGTGTACCACCATGTCTACTACTGCAGCTTACGTCAAAATACGTCGAAAAACGGATTAATAGGACGTGCTTATACTTTATTTGAACTAACTGAAGATCAGACGTCTCGGCTCCGTTCGAAATTAATTTACGCATCTGCTTGTAACTTTGTATTTTGCATGAATCTGTCATGGAAAATAGCACAGACATATCTACGGTAAACGGCAACTTCCGAGTTTACAAAATCCTGTCAGTCTCTCCCCAAGAGTAGGTGGAGTACGCGTAGTTTTCATAAATGAAATGTCTTTTAAAAACACCAGATGCTATCCAAAGCATTAAAAGTGCATCGCAATGCCCCCAGTATTGACGAAAACAGTGCAGTTTTGATCATTGTACCCAAAAGGAGAAGGCAATAATGTTCATTGGTGTTTTTTCTAGAAAATGCTTGTTTGAATCTAGATGAAACATATTCTACGTGCGCACAGATTGGTCTGATTTCTGACAATGGGGTCATTGAGTTCCTTAGGCTGACCGTGTGCATACGAATAATCACGGAATATTTTCGTAGGCATTTTTCTTGGTATGAGGTTTGCGAATTCACTTGCAGGATCAGTACCTCCTCAGGGAGTTAGTACAGCAAACGCTACGGTAAGCGCTGAACAATAACAAATGCAAATTAATTACATATACAACTATTAAATGGCTTTTTGTCGACCAAATCTCCAAGGTTTGAAATATTTAAGAACGCACTCGTTCACACACGCAGACAGTTGTGCTCCGTTGCCAGTTAAAACTAATAATCAATTGATAGACAAGAGGGGTGCTGAAGGTCAAACCAAACACATTTGACCTCAGGTATATTCCGAAACTCTGTCCATGTGTGAGCCACTGCAGTATGAATTGATAGACATGCCTAGATTATCCATCTTATGTGGGGGGCATTTTTTAGCCAAATATTCTTAAATGAGGTTAATACTCAAATGGGCGAACAAGCTTAACCTTCTCAATATCTACTTCTTGGTTAGGATATAGCTGATTTTGAATCATTGCATGAAAAGATCCTGTGTCAACCGCATGCAGTGTGTGTGCTTGAAAGTTTGGATTAATTTGTATTCAGAGTTGTAAAGGCTAGTGTCTCGCATGTTCACTGATGTGTTCGAAAAACGCAGTGAAAAAAACGAAGTGTAGGATTGTGTTTGCTTTCGCTGTGCAAACCTGAATTTAAAGAAACGCAGGCCTTGAGTTCAGAGGGCAGTGGTTTTGCTCATTGTGATAATACGTCACTGAAAAAATGTCTTTTAAATTGTACCTCAAATAGTCTCCATGTAAAACACTTTTAGGACTTCATAGATTTAAATAGCTCACTAAAGAATAAAAATGCTATGGTTGAATACGATTTCGTGTATAAGGAACTAGTCTCCATAAAAAGGATCAATTTTTTTGTTAGTCTGATTATTCGAAGTCTTACAAAAATCCATCTTCAGAGATAATAAACAGCAAAAAATTAATTATGTATAGTCAGCGTATTCCAATCGATTGTGGAAAGTTGCTAGGCCATAAGTGTGTACGCCATAACAAAGGATATTTTTAAGTTTTAATTTATTAGCAAACATGACGATTTCACTTAAAACAGGAGCCTGAGACACCGTACGTTAAACCAAAACCTCCGCAGATCCCTTATCATCACAATATAAGGTCCAAATTGGAATGATATATAAGCTTTTGATTGACAGAAAAAGCCAGTGGTTTCGTCATATACGAGTAACCTTGCATAGCAGATACTTTTCAGGTACCGACTCAACTGCTTAATTGAAGTCCACTAATACTGTATTTCTTTTACAGGATCCTCGAATCTATCGCTCAAGAAAATACACGAGATTGATCAAGCTAGATCTTTTACTGCGGAATGAGTGCTGCTTATCAGAAAGAGGTCGATGTCACTTCAGAACTTGTTTGGCTATTCGCTCCATTAGCTTAGAGCATGCGGCAGACATTCAGTCCAAAGCTCCACTCGTCAGTGACAGCCTCCTTTGTGATTTTGTGGACATCACTGCTCCTCTTGTTGTGTAGGGCTACTGCTATTACATATTATTCAACTCGTAAGCGGAACATAATTATATAGCGATCTCCGTAAGATTAGTTCGTTGTAGAACAATTAAGTTTGCTGCTAAAATAAGGCTGGCTGTGCAAAATATCGTCGTGTAATGTATTTCGTGCACTCTTCCTTCTTGTAGGCGGAAATGCGTAATATTTTCTCAGTATTTCTCTCTTCCAGCATTTTTAGAATAAGGACTTCACTTTAATTTTCCGAGGCAATTGTGAATTAAATTCAACGAGTGACGGAGGAGATGGCAACGCGTAGTCCATTTATTTCGTCCATTTTGCAATGAATGGCTGAGAAAAAATTGATTTAGTTAAAGCTGGACACACAAGGTTCTGTGATATCCTTTTACATGATAGTCATCTGGAACTGTATTAAAAGAGAACGTCTGATAAAATTCTTTAAAAGCCGGCTCCGCTAAATCCACACGCATATAATTTATGTCTGGCAGGAACAAGTAAATGAAAGGAGCTAAGAGCTGTATAGGTTGTCGCCTCAGTTTCGCACGTCCATTTTTCTGATAGAGGATTTTGATGACGCTCATGTGACTGTACTCACTTCCGAGGTTGCCGGCCAACAAAAATAGAACTTTCAAACCTTGTGCGGATGAAGATAATGTATTACGCATATTAATAACCCAAATCAAAACTGCAGCAATACATTTCATGTAATTGTTGGTGCTACACAAATTTCGACTTTGCTTCTCGAAATGAAACAACATCGAACTTACGTATGCTCACGTTTCAGCACTGCTGATTCTTGCCTTCATTAAGCATCGACTGAAACTCCGAGCGATTCTAAGGCATATATGTATGTGACTCGAAAACTGTATTGACTTAAAAAAAACTTAACAACAGTTTTTTCGCAGGTGTCCGTCAGTTCTTCTCTGGTGCTTCCAACCTCAGTCATTGGCAAACGAAAATTCATCCTTTTTTTAGAGGCATCGCAAGAGGCGCATCGCCTTTGCACGAAATTTGGCAATTATATTAACTGAGAAGTTGGACTTTAATCATGCCATTCCATGTCTCCAAAACCAAACTTTGTCGACGTAAATTTGATTGTGTCCGTTAACAAAAGTCGCTTTTAGAAATTCACCGCGTATATTTTTGTAGGCTAGGGGAACATGTCGAGGTAGGAAAATCGTGCCTCGTTAAACAGGTTACCTAAGTCCATACAAATGTTGTCTCCTGCCATGGAACCCTTTCAAGAGTTTATCGGTGTTTGATTGTAAATTTTACCATGCTTGGATTGCAAATTGCAACTGCGCTTGAAGGAATATGCTGAAGACCCTGCCTACGAATACTTCATGGAACTTAGCAAAGGCGAGATTGATGAGACACAAGCTAGATTATGTGGATTGGTACACCTCTAGGCAGTAGCATAGTGGATTAAAAGTACACATGATCCACAGCCCCAGTTTGTTCAGAAGCTCACCTTCGGACGGAAGCGTCTGATTTAAATAAATGCCTGTAGATTTAATGTATAATCGTGGTTGTGTAGGACATTGCAAAGTTTGAAGATGTCAGCAAACATGTAGACTTCGCCAAGATCAGAATCGTGGGGAACCGCTCTATAAGACGCCTTATCCACCAATCTATAATCACCAAAAAAATCAGGGTTTGTAATTGAATGGTCAGTAAGTTTTCGCTTGATTGAAAATGCTGTCATTTTCTCTTATATGAATGAGTTTTAATCTTCCTTCCAGAATTTGAATTAAAAAGGACCAAAGTTCGGAGACAATAGCGACACAAAACCCATTGAAATTTTCATTTGGGCATTGTACGGCTGAAAGATATGATAATAAGTGTATCGTTCAAGCAGTAGCGCACTTTAAAGAAACTGAATTCAAACATGTATAATGCTACAGTTTTACGTTAACACAATTGAACAGTGAGAATATAAATATTGGTGGATATTGAATTTGCTTCCTTTTTTTTCGAAAAGCAGATGCCTTGCTCTCCATTCTACTTACATTGAACTTACGGTAGATCAAATATATCAGCTCCGTCCAAACTGAATTTTATAATTGGATTTCTTACTTTGGTTTTTGACATACAAAAACAAATGGACGTGTTCTGCAATTGTAAAAAGCACAGTCATGTCTACGGTAGACGGCAACTTCTGAATTTTAAAAAAAATAATGTCTTTCCTCCCTCAACAGTAGACGGAGTACGCACAGTTTTCTTTCCTGGAAAGAATTTTGAGAACACCATATGCTTTCCAAAACATTAAAAGTGAATCGCAGTGCTCAAAGTATTAACAACCAATGGGCAGTTTGTTTCATGTTTTTCCATAGGGAAAATAAAAGAATGTGCATGAGTGTTTTTTTGAAAATTTTTGTTGGAATCTATATGCAGCATACTGCTCGCGCGGACAAACCAGTTTTCTTCTTCCTCCATCGTAAATTTAATGTCGGCGAAGATGGCGTTTAGACGTTCCTTGAATGTCATTACCTGATCCCGCTCAATATCGGCGAAGGTGTCGTCCACATACCAAGCCAAGAATGTTGATCTGTTGTGTCGGAAAACCAGCGATTCAAACCGTTGCAGTACCACCTCTGCTATGAGTCTGGAAATCGGCGAAACCATGGTTGTACCCTTCACCTACTCGAATGCGAAACACGTCATGAGGCAGAACATAAGGAAGTGGAGAACTTATGCGTGCCTGAGGCTTGCGCCTTTAATATTCTCCAAGAATTGCGTTAACGATCTAAGAGTTAGGTCGGTATCAGTGGTCATGTGTTTGAGCCGTTTGAACAGCCACTTTGACAGTTCGTAGGTTGGAGTTTCTTTGAAAGATACATTAAATGCCGTTGATCGTGCAATATTTCGACATATGCGAAAGACTAATTGAAATTGACTCCAGTGGTGATACTTATTATCGTATAGTGTATTATGAATACATTTCAGTCACAATATGAAGACAGCTTTTAAACGACCTTCGCTTCTTTACCTCGCAAAACGCATCAATTGTAAAACCTGACTTCTTAAATAGTGTGCAATTTTATAATTGATTTTGACTGCGTGTATAAATAAGAATATATTTTCTGGAAATCGAGCGCGAGAAAATTATTTTTGTACTTTTTGATAGCAATTTTAAGTTTATATTCAAAGGGAGGGGTAGCTTACAGTTAAATCTTACTTGTTAATTATGAGATTTTTACGATTTTTGTTCTTTATCCATCAAAAATCGTATCCATCAATAAATTAGTGCTGCGTTTACTGCATGATATATATTTCAAACCTATTTCAGTATTTGATGACTATTAACAACTTCTACGTCACACTAAATGCAAAACGGTATATTTCATTAAACAGGATGCACACTGTGCGCAGTTTTCAAACATTGGATTCGAGTGTAGCATTCACTCGTTCAGAAAATTGCTCGGCAATCGGAAAAACGTTTTAAAACCCCAATATACACTTTCTTTTAGTATAACAGTTTAAGAACACGTAATTTTCTATCAAACAATAGCAAATATTACTTTCTCGTGCATGTTTTTCATCAAATATATTTGGGTTTATAAAGGCAGTTAAAATCAATGATAAAATGTATACTAATTACGTAGTCAGTTTTTTTAAATATATACGTTCTGCTAGGAGCTGGAACGAAGCTCCTCAAAAGCTGGCATTCTATTTTTTTCTAAAATGACTTCAGAATACAGAGCACGGTAAGCTGAATCACTTCTGGCGTCAATTTCGATAAGGAAAAGGGTATAAGTCCTTCGCATAGGTCTAAAATATTGCATCATCAACAGCGTCTACTGTACGATGTGCCAGAGGGGTGCGCCCTTTTTTTGCAACTTAGGACAGCACAGACGCAAACCAGTGTCGTTTATAAAATCACTGCAATGCGTCTGTTGATTGGCACTTTTGCACTTGCGTTCTCCATTACCAGAAGCGTTGTGTTGATCTCGAGTGTCAGCGATTTTAATGGGTTTGATTTGCGTGGAACGTAGGACTGATGATGGTCTATAAAGTTTGATCTTTGTAAATTTAGTTTTTCTTGTCCAATACGACAGTGGGCCACTGGTTGTCAACTGGCACGATAATGAGATCAATGTGAGCTCTGCAATTTTTCAGAACCTGACCTTCGACCTTGTAGATGGCATCGCGTGGTCACTGTGCGATGAAGAGGGAAAACACCTGGTGACGTATGAGGTTTGCCGTTTAGTCTGTCGCTTCTGTTTGGCTGGGGATTGACCGTAGAGCAGCTTAATTTTGTTATTTAATTTATTTGTGCTTTTTTTCTTTCCTATAAGCGGATATGTGTAATCTTTAACCGAGTATTTCTCTTCTCTAGCATTTGCAGAAGTAGGACTTCATTTTCATTTTCCGTGGTGGATGTGAATGAAATCCAACGAGAAACTGAGTAGATGGCTACGCGGAGTACATTTGTTGCTTATTGTGCACTGAATGGCTGAGATAAAAAGGGTTGTCTTAAAGTGGGACACATATGATTATGTGATAGCCTAAAACATGTTATTCCTGTGGAACTGTACTATGAGGCAACGTCTGATTACGATTTTAAATAGCCATCTTCGCTAAATCCACTTGCTTGCTATTTCTCTCTGACAGAAACAATTAAATAAAATGAACTGGGAGCTGCATAGGTTGGTTCCTCATTCACACACTTCTATTTTTTTTGTGAATTTAAATGTTGATGAGGAAGTTCATGTGACTGTTACTAATTCCGAGGTTGCCGGCCAAAAAAAGAGGATTTTAAAAACTTCTGGTGCGGATAAAAATGATACAAGAAGCAAATATATCGCTGAAACCAAATCAAAAATAATATATTACAGGGAATCGTTATTCCTACACAAATTTGGACATTGTTTGCGGGCATGAACTAACAATGAGCTTTCCGTAGGCTCACGTTTAAGCATGTCTGGTGCTTGTCTACATTAAGCACCGACTGAGAGTCCAAGCCGTAGGTCAACACATTTGTCTTCCCGTTCATCCAATTAACGGTGAAGGAAGAAAGAACAACCAGCTGGCCTTTCTTAATGTCATTTTCGGTCTCAAAGGTTGTAGTGGTCTCAAGACTAAGGTATTAAGGAAAGCGGCAAACACAATACAAGTACTGAATAACAACAGCAACCACCCCATCAACCGCAAACGCAGTTGCGTAAAAACACTGTATCGGTGTGTTAAGACGCACTGCAGCCAACAAGAAGAATTTACCGAGGTAGACGGGTGTTCAGTGAATATATCTTATCGCGAAAATTCGTCAACCAGAGGTTCGGCAAACGAGATAGCCAACAAAAGTGCATCAACCCCAAGATTTGGCGTTCGATCCCATACGTCAATAACGTATCGAAAGCAGTTGGCCGCCTTCTAGCACCACTTGGATTTGGAGTCACACACAAGCCGGAGGCAACCATAAGGCATCAGATAATAAGGCCGAAAGACCCACTGCCATGGCAAGAAACATCTGGACTCGTCTACAGGATCTAGTGGTGTTGCTGTCAAAGCAGGCTGGCGGACTTCTTAGGACGCGGATTGCCGAACATGTGGCAGCAGTGCTGCAAAATAGTTCCACTTCTCAAATTGCAGCTCATTCGACGAGACCTGACCACACGTTCAAATTTGATGAGGCTGAAAGTCTCGCAGGAGGTGACAATCGGGTGAGCCGATCAGTATTTGAATCATGGTTTACGGGTCCCCAATCCATAAGCAAGTGCAACGATTTTCCTAATCCATATTAATTCCTGAGATTCAATTTGGTCAAAGCAAGCCGTCACTTGAGGAACGGGCAGGCCACCACCTCGTCGTACGCCAACACCGGCGGGCCAGACGGCCGAGCACTAATCACGCCCAAGCTCACCGCCCGTGATGAACGGTTTACAGCTCGGAGCCCGCGTGCCGGCCGACAATCAATTAACGCACAATATGGTTTTACACGTTAATTGTTGCTGTTTGCCTAGAGTGATGACTGTGTCCTATAAATACTGCCAATGCATGTGCATAATTAACCTGATTATGCTACTCATGTCTCTGATGACGAAAACGAGACAGATATTGAAACGTCAGGTGAATAAACATACTGTTCTATCGATTGAGTATTCTTCTTCTTAATTGCTTCCTGGGACACGGATGTTCGTTTGAATTGATTGTTACATTTTTATACCTCACACACAAAATCTGTTTAAAGTGGATAAATTTACTTTACTTAATAGGATCATCACTTCATGCCGTCAGTTGCTAAGCAGCAAATATGTTAAGAATGGCATATGCTTTATTATTTTATTCAAGTCAATTAATTTTTCGCATTAATTTATTCGTGGCCGGTCAAAAGTTACGAGATTTAGGTTTTTATTTTATCAGATGTCACTTTATCGATTTAAAGTGGAAGGCCACGGAAAAAACCATACAAAAGGTAAATGTTCTACCAAGTTTTATCGACAGACGTAAGAACGCATATGACAGTGGTAGTGCTTACACCTATGCTTACGGCCTAGATTTGGATCCATTAGTGTTAACCCCCAGTTTCCCATATTTTTTAAGCTTAATTAACTGGTTTGCTTTTATGTTGTTTGCTTATGACCACTCGCGTGACACAGAGACTACAGGGATGTTCAATCTGCAATGACCTTACGTTTACGCAATCGCATATCAGACATCAGCGGTAGTCTATCTGCAATCGGCGAAACAACAAATAATTGTAAGTTATTCGTGACCAAAGAAAAACACGTATCATACAGAAACAAATTAAAATACAAGAAGACAGCATATTTGAGCACAGTTGATAAACAAGTTTCTCTAAATTTGACTCTGAACTGTTTACCACGCAGCTCCATGGCTGATAAACTATAATTAAGTGCATCTTGTGCAATCCGAAACACAGTCGATAGTACACTTTTCCCTTATGGACCGCCCATATCATCATGATTGTGCTAATTTAAAGGTTGCCGCTATGAACATTTGTATGATCCCCTACTGTGGACTATTCTTATTTGGTAGCCATAGCGTAAGACCTATTGCTTTCTTCACAACAAGCATTAAACCAAATAAAGAAAACTGCGGCGTCTTGGTAGAAGTGAAAAATCTTTAAGTGTTGACTCATTTCAAGTTTACTGCTTTAATTTGTCTTACACTATGCGAAAACCTTATCATTAATTTTGTTCTTAATCGACTCATTCAGTAATGTTCCTCATTGCCCCATTCTGTGACAGACAATTTTTTCACATCGTCATATGATCCACATTATTCTTAATTGTAATGTCTTCTAATCCCAGTGCATTCAATATATCTCACTCAATAAAAGCTAGTTAGTGCTCTTTGTTCGATTTACGCGCAGATGGAGGGCAGCTGTGGAAATCCAGTCCTTCCTTGGTAAACTTATCTTGAAAGTTCGTATTCATCACCCTATGTAGCGCGACTTTTCAGTGTGGTCACTGAATATTGGGTGAATTGTCATTACCGATGTCATCTGGAGGTTCGATGCGAACAGATGATTGATATTGGATCCGTGCAGTAAGACGCTCATTGAATGCTATACGGGTTTTTGTGTTCGATAATGCGTTGACACGTTTTCGGGCAGTTTTTTACTTCGATTCGACAAATAAAGGTAAAGCGGGCGCAGAGGAGTTCGTGAGGCGACCCAACTTCTACACCTCCAAACGATATGCTGTGAGATACTGAGGTGGTCCACATTTAGTGTACTAAGATGTAGTCTATTAAGTTGGCCGTTCGACCATCGTTTGAATACCATGTAAGCAACTGCCGATGAGGGTGTCAAAACAACGAATGTTTAAAACGACGAGATCATTATAATCAGCAAATGTTTCCAATCGATCACCATTGTCGCAGTGTTGGCCAAGTCCGCATTTTTCGATGACGTGTCTCGATGTTTAATCGCAAGGGCCATTCCTGCCATGTTAGTCTCCGGAGATGAAGATCAAGTCTCTAGGTGTTATCCTGTACACTGTAGCTTCAAGGCTTTCATATAACTCTGCCTCAACTGCTTCATCCGCTTTCGATGCTACGCAATAAACGGCAACCACAAATTTATTTACAATGCTGCCTTTAGAACGGGCTGTGGCCATCTGCTCTAAGATGGGCTTTAGTGCTAAAATTGTGTTTTGCACATTTTTTGTCATTGCTTTTGCCACCCCATGCAGTGTTGTGTTCGTTTGTGGCCACTTTGGAGGAGCACGTACTCAGCATCGTCTTGTGGGATTTTTATTTCTCCTGTTCCAGAGTCTGGGAGACGAAATTCTGACAAACAGGCAACGTCTACTTTATATTCTCATAATGTGCATGCTAGAATTGCTTTACGGCCGGGATCAAGCAATGTCCGCACATTCCAGCAACCGATTTTAAGGTACTGGCTTCCACATTTCTCATTCCGGGGACCAGACAGTCACGGAGAGCGCCACTCCCCGTGGACGCCGTAGCATTGTTCACGTTAGGAGCACTGGCTTTCATATTCGGCAGTCCAAGAACCAGATTACCACGGAGCGCGTCGCTTCATGGGGATGCCATAGCAGTATTGACATTTACGATATTCGTTCTGTCCATGAATTTTTTTGGGAATTTTTTTTACAGATGACGTCCCGTTGTTACCTGCCTTTGGGCTCTGTTCGTCCTGAGTTTCCCCACGTTATCTGCGAAACACCGGTGGGGAGGTCAAGGATTGGATTTTGGTTCGCCGGGTTTGCAGACTTTTTTAAAGTTAGATTTCCCTATGCTACCAAGTAGTAATTTCTCAACCAAACACTGCATCTTTATTTATAGATCTCCCTTGTCTGCTATATTAGTTTGGTGCACGCCGCGTAAGCTGAATTCCATCGAAATGACTTTTATTGAGTATTTTTTAAAAGATTCTATTGCATGAGATTGTCCACAAACTATACATCTAAATCAGCATGTACATTATTATGCGTTATTGCATGATAAAATGCTGTGCCTTCCACATGAAGCATATGTCTGCTAAGAAGACACGATAAAAATGAATCAAGAGTTTTTTACGGTAGCGTCCACGATCTCCGCTGATGTGTGAAAAACACCCTCAAAATAATATGGACCTGATCTAATCAGCAAGCACAGGACAAATGTTGGTGAGAAAGAGGCTGAACTCATCATGGTAATAATAAATTGTATATTTTAGGCCCAATGGGCCTCATCAATAAACCACAAATTCGATAACACGAAGTACTCGACAGAAATGGTTTAACAATTAGCATATATAGTCTATAGCTATAAGACGAGTATAACTGTTTAGAAGCGAATTTGTTAGATTCGAAAAAAAGAATGAAGCAATGTTATGCGGAAAGTGAAATTTAAGGCCACACACATATGAGTCGCATCGTTATCTATATGCTGACTATGTATTCTGGTCCCTTCTGCCTCTGTTAGTAAGGGGGGGCTTGGAAGCAAAGCTGTTAACGAAAGATTACTGGTAAAGGCGGGTTCCCGGCACGTAACCCGGGTTCCCAAACCGGTGCGGCATAGCAGAACATAGGGAACCGACCAGTTTATGATCGTGAACGCATTAAAGATACAGTGGCAAGGAATCCCCCTAGAGACATGATCTTCGCCGTCGGAAACTGGAATGCCAGGACTGGGCCGTGCGATTAAACCTCAAGACACGTCATCGGAAAATATGGACTGGGCCAACGTTTTGACAATGGTGAACGAATGGTAACATTTGCTGATTATAACCATCTCGTCGTTACAAACACTCGTTTTCAACACCTTTCTTTGCAGTTGCTAGCATGGTAGTTCAACGACGGTCGAACGGCTAACCAGATAGACTACATCTTAGTACGCTCAAGGTGGACTACCATAGTATCTAACAGCATATCTTTTCGAGGTGCGGAAGTTGGGTCGGATGACGTACTTGTCTGTGCTTGCTTTAGCTCCGTTTTTCTAATCGAAGTAATGAACTGCCCCAAAACGTGTCAATGTAAGGGCATTATCAAACACTTTATCCCGTGTAGCGTTCAACGAAAGTCTTATTACACGGATCCGTGATCAATTCACTGTTCATGTCAAACCTGTAGATGATATCGGTAATCAAACTTCACCCAATAGTCGATGACCACACTTGAGATTCGCGCTTCAAAAGGTGATGAATTCGAACTTGCAACAACAGGTTACTGAGGAAGGACGGGATCTCCACAGCCACCCTTTATTTATCTGCGCTAGTTTGAATCGGTCGGTTGTCAAACTCAGAGAACTACCGCTCATTGAGACGCCAAATTACGCGATCAGCAAGACGCGATAGTCAGAACCATTTGACAGAGTTAGCTGGCTACATGGAATCAATTTTAAACTCTGGTTGCTTCCACCAGCTTTAAACGTAAAACATCAGGCAAATATGAACCACCTTTCACTACAATTACGGATAACTCAGGTCAAGTGTTAACTGATATAGCTGGCAAAATGCATCGTTGGCGAGAACACTAAAGCGAGCTACTTAGTCCGCTTATACGTTCACCTGCGAACCTACAGCTACCAAATGGCATTATATACGGTAGTGCTGCGAGCCACCTATGAGGTATGCAGTGGAATCGATGTTACAACTTTTAAAGTTTCGGAAGGCAGCGGATGAAGATGGTTTCCCAGCAGAAGCCCACAAAACGAATTGTCTTGCTTTGATGGAATCACAACATCGACTGTACTCGACTTTATGAACTACCAAAGTCACCCCAACTGACTGGTCACTGTCCATTATTTTACCGATAGTGAAGCACGGTGGCATGACATTATGTGCAAATTAATGCGGCATCAGCCTAATAGATATAACCGCCAAAGTGTTTGCGACCATCCTTCTCCGTAGATTTTCGACTGAACACAATATTCGTATATATATATTGACCGGATCTTTATTCTACGCTGCATACTAAAGTGCAAATATCAAGACCAACAAATCGTCACCGACTGTTTCATCGACTTCAAGACAGCATTTGATTAAATCGACAGAGAAGCTTTAAGGCAAGTCTTGCTAGCTGATGGTCTCCCACTAGAGTTGGTCAATCTAATCAAAACGTATTATGGCACAACATGAGCCCAAGTAAAACCCTTGCTGAAGAAATAACTTTTTTTCCCTCTGATTTGTGGAGTTTGACAAGGGTGCCCTCTTTCTCCAGTCCTTATTAAATTTTTGATCGGCAGAGTAATACATTAGACAATTCTGCCTGCCAGTGGATGTAAAATCAGCCCCGAATTCAGAGAACCGGACCTGGAGTATGCCGATGACATTGTCGTCCTTGGTAAAACTCATCAGTTACTTCAGCCAACGCTACACCAAATCACTAGCTTCGCCATTTTTTAAGTAAAGGACGAAACAAGGCCACACCTTACGTCAGAATTGAAAGGGAACAGGAACCCGCTAAGAACCGGCCAGAAGAGGAGGCAGGATCACCGGGACCCTCTACCCTGGGGACAAGGCGTTACACTAATTACTGCTCATGACCCCGAACGACAACCGTCTTCACTGACAGTTAATTAGCGTTTACCCATATAATTGCTCCCCCCTCCCCCCGACCTCCATCCTTCTGGTTTATTGTCTTTTCCCTTGACGACCGCTCACAGTTGATTGGCCATAAGTGTTGCAGTATCCGACACCATAAGTGTTGCACTTATTAATGCTAGATCGATAGTAAACAAAGTTCCACGACTTAGGACTTTTATTGACACACACAATCCCGATATAGTCTTTTTTAACAGAAACATGGGTAAACGAATCAACCTCCAATGCTTCACTTTTTATAGCAAACTACACCTTCTATAGACAGGACCGTGCGAATAAACGAGGAGGAGGTTGTATGATCTACATTAGATCTACCATAGAACAGAGTGGCTTTGAGGTTCTCCAGGAGACGTTCAATGGCGAAGCATGCTTTGCTATAATAACATCCAAGACCCTTAAAAGCATTCTAATTGGATGTTTGTACACCCCTCCGAAATATAGTAATGATGACACTGGTCTTACAAATCTACTAGATATTCTTTCGAATATCCAAACCGAATATAAGATAATCGCAGGAGACTTAAACCGTCCAGAAATAAACTGGACAGAACTATCAGCCCCATCCAGACATGATGAATTATTATCATCAATTGTGTTTCATAACTGGACGCAAATAATAAGCAAACCAACCAGGGGAAACAATATACTCGATGTTATTCTCACCAATGATATCTGGCCCTTATATACGCACTACGACAGCTTAACCTTTGATAGTGATCATAAGACAATAATAGCAGTGCTCCCTCTTAGCATTAAAATAAGACCTGATCCTAGTTACACTTCTATAAACCCCAAAAATCTTGACATTGAGTCTATGAATAACTACATTAGGTCATTGGATTGGAGCTCTTTCCTCCTAACAGCATCCCCTCTAGAAGCTGTAAACATATTATATGCCACCCTTAATTTAATTCGAGACACCCTAATTGACGAGAGATCCCCATGTAAGAAATCACTTATCCCAAACTTCCTTTCTAAACGGCTAAAAAAACTTAAAAAACAACTCCACGACCCATGTATTAGTTATCTATCTACGCTAAGACGCATTACAGAGATTCACGAGTTAGCCCAGAACATTGAAACAAATAAGACGATAGCAGCAGAACTTCGGGCAATCGAGTCCCCAGAAGGGACAGCCCAAATCTTCAGGAAACAAATAAATAATCATCGAAAACAAGGCCCCCAAATCATGCTTGATGACCAAGGAATGGTAATAACAAATGACAACCAAATAGCAAATCTTTTCAACGAGTATTTCTCAACCAACTATTCAGTCGAGGAAGAACCAATCCCCCAACCAACAGAAATGACGGCACTAGTATTAAAAGAGATATTGTTTAACGAAGAAACTGTAGAGAAAGCTATCCGCCAACTGTCCAATTCCACATCATATGGAACGGATAGAATACCTCCTTGCATACTGAGACATATGACATATGCCCCAATACTTCTGTCTAACCTTTTCTCGTTACTGCAGTCAAATGGTACTTATCCAGAAATCTGGAAAAAATCATGTATCACCCCAATTTACAAAAACGGAAATCGGTCCAATGCCCAAAATTATCGTGGTGTTCACCGCACATCAGTTTTAGCAAAAATCTTAGAAAAAATAATTTATAACCAAATGTTAGACCATCTGACGAATGTAAATCTCATACCTCCCTCTCAACATGCCTTTTTACCTAAAAAGTCATGTCAGTCCTGCCACCTCACTTTCTTGGAATTCGTCTCCAGAAATCGAGATGATGGGAACACGGTAGCTACAATTTACTTTGATCTAAAAAAAGCCTTTGACAAAGTTCCACATAAAAGACTGATCGTGAAGCTAGTGAGTCACGGGATTCGGCCCCCCCTCCTTGATTTCCTCAAATCCTATCTTCACAACCGATTTCAAGTAGTACAACTTCGAAATATAGTATCAGAACCAACTCATATAAGCAGTGGTGTTTTTCAAGGCACTATCCTAGGTCCACTCTTATTTCTCATTTACATTCATGAGTTATCCACGATATCGACATCTGGTAAAACATTTTTATATGCAGATGACTTAAAACTCGCATATGCCTATAACAAAAATTCGATAAGTAGTGTGCATAGAACAATTGAATTAGACCTTCAAAAACTAAACGACTGGAGTGTTCAGTGGCAAATGCCGTTTTCACCAACAAAATGTCATCTCATGATTTTTGGACCACTAAAACTTCCCCCCATAATGTTTAGTGGTCAAGAAATAAAAGAGCTAACATCTTTAAAAGATTTAGGTCTTAGCTATTCTAATACTCTTGACTTATCCCCACATGTTAAACAAATCGCACCAAAAGCCAATCGACTATGTGGCTTCATAAGTAAAAATTTCACATTAATTACACTTAAAACTAAACTTTACAAAATGTACGTTTTACCTATTCTAGATTACTGCTCAATATTTTTCGGTACCATGTCATCAGATGACAGACAGAAACTAGAAAAAATCCAGCGAAGGTTTACCAGAGTTCTGTGTAAACGCGATGACGCCCGAGACTCCTATTCAATAATGTACAATAGATATGGCCTTAAACCCCTCTGGCAAAGGCGACTCCAAAATGGTTTAACTTTCCTATTTAAAGTGACACATAATCAGAACATCCTTAGCAATAATATGTTAACAAATCAAAACGGTTCCCGTCCCACTAGAAACAACCAACATACAATTCATAACGCTAAAGCTAGGACGGCCCAGCGATCAAATTTCTACACCATAAGATATGCGATCATATGGAATGCCCTACCCAACGATATTCGCAAAAGCCACAGTTTAGCCGAATTTAGAAGAAAGACCAAACAGTTATTATCAAATGACATGACGCATATATTTCTGAACAAAATAGGACACTTTGCTAACCAGTTCTTTGACGTCCAATTCGGACCAAAAGGGATCTAACGGTCCAGGAGAGTTCCCGAACATTTTGGAGAAAACTGGCAAATGCTGGAAGCTTTCCAGTCGACGGTTTCCAACGCTGATAAAATCAAAGCTTAAGGAAAATTGTGCCTTGCCTCCTTTTCCAATCCTTAAATAAAAATAAAAAAACAAAAACTAAGAACAATTTATCTATTCCAATATTCCTCTACTAATATCTAAATGTTTATAAAAAATTATTATGAAAGAAATTAATTTTCTCTTCAACTATACTAAAATAGATATTGTTTCCATTTATATTGTATCAGAAGTATAAATACTAATGATGTAAATCTCAATCTCACTTAGATATTCGACAAACGAAAGGCCGAATGTCTTCTGCCGATACACTTGATTGACGATGGTGCTTCGCAGCTGCCTCGACCCACCTCAGACATCTGCAACGTCCCATCTAATTAGCAAACTTGTGCCACTGGACAACGATTGTAATCTCCGTATCGAGCAGACCCATGCATATGGTAGACGCCATATCCTCAGCTGATTTTTTCACCTTCAAACTGACCGCGGCTAAGTATACCTCATTTAAAGGACATAACAGTTTTTTTCCAGACCCCAAGTATTCTTACTATAAAACCGTAACACATACAATGTATACATATTTTATTTCATGTTTTTCTAGATTTGCTTCCTAGAAGTCAGGTTTTTTTCACTTAAAACAAACTCCTTATTTCGCACACTATTGACCTAGCAAAAGACCAAAACAAATACAATGGTCACTGCGAAAGAAGGGGTTTGGGTTAGGTTTTTTCCTGCCTTCCGGGGTTTTTGACGGCGCCAAAGATGTGCTTTACAAATAAACCTTATTATTATAATTACCCTCCTTTTGGTTGCTGCTTCTTATCTCTGAAGATGAACTCCTGTAAGAGTTTGAAAGCTCAGGACGATAAACAAATTGATCCGGTGCTCGAAAAGTCTTCTGCCTTATCCATACCTGGAGCGCGAACCTTTTCATTCATTCGACATCAATGTGCATTTACTCTTTCACTTGCTCCTGTGGAGTGGGATACATCGGCCGTACAACGAGGCGTCTCGGAAAGAGGGTACGTGAGCACATACCGACCTGGCTAAGTAAAGGTGAAACTAGATCGATCTCGAGTGCTATTCTCGCACATCTAGTCGATACGAACGATCGATTAGATACTAGCGAAGCCGTAAAGGTAGTCTACAGGACACCATCTAATTTTTCCAAACGCATACGCTACAGATACTTGCTACAGCCGAAGCAGTGGCTATAAGGCTAGCAAATCCAGTGCTGTGTTGTCAGAAGACTCTGACACAATCTCTGTCACTTCCATGGCCTAAACCGACACCATGTGGTGATAGGATTTCGCCCCTCCCAACAAGTGACAATCCCTCAACCAACACGCTGACATGGTCTATGTGCGCAAACTGACATAGTCCACGTTGGCCAATTAGCGCCCGTGTTAGATAGTTATTGATTTTTCTACCTATGTAAACTTTTATTGTTGTGTACAGTGTCAATTTTCCTTGGAAATGTTTGGTCTGATAAAGATTTGCTGAAAACAATTGTTTGCCAAAAAACTGACTTCTTAAAGGTTAAGTTCCAAATTTCGTTTCAACTGTATGGGCACAAAACTCTTAAAATGTAGGTATTGGCCTTTCCATATATTCTTGTAGAAAACGGTGCGCCATATTGATCCATCATCCTCTCTGAACAGGAGGACGTCAAGGAAAGATAATGGGTTGTTCTGCTCCATTTTTATCGTGAACTTAATCTTTTGATGCAATTTATTCATCAAAGTTATAAGATTTTCAGCATCTATTTTGGTATCAAAAATAGCGAAAATGTCATCCACATATCGTCTATATATTGTTTTTTTATTAAGTTCCGACGAACACTTTTCCTCTAAGTGACCCATGAAGATGTCTACAAAGATAGGCCCGAGTGGGCTCCCCATTGCTACTCCATCAATTTGTCTATATATAACTCCATTGAACAGAAGTTGTACGTTCTTCGTACAAATCGTTTGCAAGTCCCTCAGTATATCAGGTGGCAGTCAAGTTTCTGATGCATGATTGCATATGACCTCAATTGTTTCCTCCTAGGGTCGATTGGAAAAAATGACTCAACATCAAATGGTACCTTCCCACGGATACAAGTAAGTCTTTGTATATACTTTTACAGCTGCGATGCAGAATTACGAAAGAAAATACACACATTGAATTTCTCTGAAATTGCATAAATAGCAAGGAGTATCCAGTACAATTCTATAAGACACTACGTCGAGGAAAGTTACGTCAAACTATTAAGAATTTGGATTGGCTTACGAAATCTACAATTGAGAACT
>JAYGXS010000030.1:0-41106 GCA_036362985.1 Ligula intestinalis
TTCTGCAAGTGTCAATAGTGAAGGAGAAGAGCCAATTGGACGAAAGGATTTTGAACCAGAAAAGGAGGGTTTTTTTCGGAATTGGAATGATTCTCACTGATCGCCACTTATCAGGAATCTTCGACTCCATGAAAGACAATTTGAAGATGTGTGTAACGCAGGGGCTAACTGAAAGAGCAGGGTTTCAGGATAAATGGCAAAATCCCATCTGGCCCTGCAGCTGTTGAACCTCGAACACTTTAAGATGTTTTATCACTGGTTCCACAGATGCAGGAACAAAAAATCTTAGTAATAAGGAAATGTTTTGTCGGCAGATGGGGGGCAGTTGGAGTGTGGATGAAGTTTGCATTAAAGTGATCTCAGTCTAAGTCCGCATCTACGTGTACTAGTGTTTTGCGACGACCAGTGAGACGCTCTAGATCCTTCCAAATTTCGTCTGAGAAGAGAGGTGATGAAGATGTAAGAAGCCGAATAACCAAAATTTCCTCAGCCTGCTAATCTCATGCTTTATTTAGACGTTCATTTACTTTGATCAATTTCGTAGACCCAGATTGTAGAACAATTCCTTTTGGCGTGTCAACGTTTTTTTTTTAGCTGAGGAGAAGATGTTATGGCAGTTCTAACCATAGAAGTGTCAAGATGACAGCAGTTGCTAAAAATTTCGTTTAAAAAGTTGTAAGATAACTGGAGCATGACTCGACATTCCAGTTCTCAAGAAGGACAGAAAGGTTGACAGAAATGTCGGTCTGGAGCAAAGAAATAGTATGTGAAAACGTGTCACGAACCTTTATTTTCCTCTCGGGTTTTGCTAACAGCCCTTTATTAGAACTACAATAGATGGTAAGAAGGCCCAATAACACAGAACGATTTATGCCTGACAATCGAGCTCTATTTTTGACCACAAAAGCTTGGGATTGTTGGTCAATAAGTGACCAAGAGAGCAGCGAAGATTCACACGCTTGTAGTTACCACTTAAAATATTAACATTCTCTCAAGATATTACTGCAAGTTTTTGGGGAAATAAAATCAAAAATCCACACAAAAAAGCATATTGGCATGTTGAGGAGGGGGGAGAATGTAAATGCTGACATAAATAATGCCTTTCGAAATACTTGAAAACTGGGGGTTTACATATAACAGCAATGACGTCTATGAAGTTATCCGATCAAGAAAAGTGGGGCTTATATTTTGCGCATCATTGCTGGTTTACAAAGAAAATGACAATGGATAACAATGAACTGGTGAACTTGGTTCTGTCTCAGAAAACATCCCTCCACCACTCACATAAGACGGTTTTTTAGCCGGAATACCCTTCAGCGGAATGTCTGAAACGCTGAGAATTGGTGGCCCAGAGCTGCTTCTCGAAGTTTGATGAGCTTCGAATACAGGTAGCCGATGGGTGCCCCCGATATTATAGCAATAACAGAAACCTGGCTGTCACAGAGCATCGTTGATTCAGAAGTTTCGCTATGCGGATACCAACTATTTAGACGAGACCGAAGGGGACGCCAGGGTGGAGGAGTTTCTATGTATGTAAAGAACGAATTAAGTGTGTGCGAGAGGTCTGAAGGGACTACCCATGGTACGGAGGCTATTTGGATGAAAATTCAGGCACGGGCGTCGCAGCCCCTGGAAGCTGTGACCGTCTACCGACCACTGCGGACAGCCACTGGCACAGATGCGTGTTTACTGGTGTGCATAAAGGAGATAGAAAGTCGATCTGTTGTTGTACTCATGGGTGACTTCAATGTGCCCAGCATAAGTTGGAACGATTTGCGGGCGAATTGTTATAAAAATGCCTTTGATCACCATCTTCTTTAAACAATACTTGAGGCACTTCTCACACAACACGTCCTTCTTTCAACTAGAGCACTTGGACGGTAACAGGCTCGTTGTTTCAACCTAGTATAGACGAGGTATGCTGCCTACCTCCACAAGGTCGAAGTGATTACGCTGTACTTTCGTGGGATTATGGTCTTTATTCCTTACTCTCTGCAGTAGACGAACCAAAGCGGAATATATGGCGAGGTGACTTCTCTCAACTGAGAGTAGAGGCATCACAAATAGACTGGGGTCTTTTTCTCTCCGGGGATGTCACTGACGACTGGAATACATTTAAGGAGTTGTTGTTGCATCTAATGCGCAGTCATTGTCCACTGTCAGTGCTTTGGGTATCTAGCCGACCTCCATGGCTGATCAGAGCTATCAAAAGAGAGATCAATAAAAACAGAAAGCTTTGGAAGAAGTTTTGCAACACAAGATGCAACGAAGATTTTAAACAGTACAAAATCCAGCGGAACAAGGTAAAACAATGGTTTTCAAAGCAAGACGGGACTTTAAGAGTGATCTACTTCGTCGAGCTGTCAATAATCCAAAGTTGCTAAACAGTTATTTACGGAAAAGCACACGTAACAGAAACCCGATTTTCGTTATGTAAACTGATGATCGTCTCAAAAACTCCGACTGTAAAAACAAAACAAAACATGTAGCTGAGTTCTTTCAGTCTGTCTTCACCATAGCACCGCCCTTCGTCACAACTGTAGGCGACGTCGTGAGAGCACCAAATATTGAGGATATTTTGTTTGGAGAAGAGACGATTTTCCAAAAACTAAAAAGCTTGAAGGAATGTAAATCTCCGGGTCCAGATGAAATTTCTGCCAAATTGCTCAAGGAACTTGCTAGACACCTATCTAAACCGCTTTCACTGATGTGCCAGAAATCGTTTGATACTGGAATACTTCCTCCGGACTGGAAATTAGCGCATATTACACCGCTTTACAAAAGCGGTAGTTGTGCATCTGCAAACAACTACAGACCCGTGAGTCTCACCTCTATCTGCTGCAAAGTAATGGAGATCTTCAAGAAGCAACTGGTGATACATTGTAAAGCTCACAATATTTTGTCGAATGTGCAATTTTAATTTCGAAAGGAGAGGTCATGTGTAAGAAACTTGCTTTATACGATGCAAAGCTGGACAAGGGCAGCTGATTCAAAAGGAACCGTACATGCAGCCTACATTGATTTCCTGAAGGCCTACGACAGTTTTCCACACCAACGTCTCCTGCAGAAGTTGAGACTGATGGGTATCGGAGGCAGACTTCTTACTTGGGTTGATAATTTCCTATCTGGTCGTTCCCAAACGGTGTGTATAGGACGACAACAATCAAGGCTGACTTGCATCGAGAGCAGAGTGCCTCAAGGTTCAGTACTTGGACCCATTATCTTTCTCTTGTTCGTTAATGATTGCGTACAGGAATTGGACTGCGAGTGTGCCATGTTTGCAGATGATGTAAAAATATGAAAGGTCATCAAGTCTGCTGCCGGTGAAGATAACTTCCAGGAAAACGATTGGTCGCATAGATGGCTGCTGTCCTTCAATTCGAACAAATGCACTTTGATGCGCCTGGGAAATCGAAATTTGGTCCTTGATTCGCGACCCTACCATCTGAACGGAATCCTTCTCCAAAAAGCAGAAATACAGAAGAATCTCGGCATCTGGATGACAGACATCGGAGACTGTGGATGCGGCAGGGTTATATCGTACTTGAGAGGGTGCAGCGGCGAGCAACAAAATTAGTGAGAAGCCGAGTTCACTACCATATGAGATCAACCTAAATAACCCTAATCTCTATCCTTTGAGTTAAAGGCAGTTACACGGAGATTTGATACAAACCTTTCGTATCGTGCGTGGCTTGGACTATGCTCTCATGTGTGACGACTTATTCCAACTCACCACCAAAACTTATCTCTGGGGGCATCCATTCAAACTGTATGTGCCCCAAGGATGATTGGATGTAAGGAAGTATGTTTTCTCTAATCAGTTGTGGAGCCATGTATTAACCTTAGCGAGGCGTTTGTTATGCCTTAATCTGTGGAGACATTCAAACACCGACTTGATATACATATGCTACAACACAACGTGGACTATGTGACAAATTTACCTTGAAACACCACTGCACCATGTGACGGTCTATGTTTTCCTGACTGAAAACCTGTTAACATTGTTTATAATTCTTGAGATTTTGATGTGAAAAATAGGGAGTTCAAAGGGGTAAGCCTATTTTACCCTCAAATAAACTGACTGAATAGGTCACCCAACGAGCCAGAGAATATACTTTGGATTTGTTAGCTGCTAATATTCCAATACGAAAGGCAGCCTCTTTAATGAAAAATGTAATTCGACAGCGTTTCCTGTGTAACTATCTCGGTTTATTAGTAAAATGGCGCCAAATAAAAACAAACTTACACAAACTGACTGCAAGTCAAATTGTTATAAATGTGTTGCATTTTTGCCCCACGGAGCTGTGTGAATATTCCACATTGTTTTATAAAATCCATATTCGATGAGTTTGATTCACTTGTTAACATTAAATAAAGTCGATAACTGTTGATGGTTTTTTATTCAGCTGCGAGTGGCTATACATTCACAATGTTGACTGTCGACAAATTGTGCCTTGCACCTGAAAAGAACTGTTTGCACGAAACTTCCTTTTCCGCATTGAGGCAGTTCAGCCTTCGTTTTAACAAACAAAGCTTATTTGACAAGCACGGCTCTCGGCAATTGGCTGACATTCATTGGTTGGCGGCCGGCTAGTATATGCTTGCCGTATGACTTGAGAGACTGTCTTGTAGACACGCAGACAGAAGATGTGGTTGAAAGTTGTGTGTGTATCTGCGTTTGAAAGCTGCGTTTCTAGCTGCTTCAATCCCTTCCGTAAGTCGCCTGTTTTTAATATATTACCACCTCATATGTTTGTCAAACAACATAAGCGTGTTCAATATACCCTGGCTTTTAAAAACTAATTATGGATCCGGGATCTTCCATTCATTATCGTTCTAAATGATCGGAGGCCAGCATATCAAAATTGTCATATTTTATTGGTCAACAGCGAGCTAGTTTTCGAGTTTTGATTGCAACTACATGCTGAGGAGTATAAACAGTAGTTAATTCCTAAATTGTTGTGCAGCGCAACTGTTTTCCCAAATAAACTAGTTAAAGAGTCAGTTTTTTGGGAAAACCATATATTTTAAACAACTCTTTATAAGGTCAAATATTTGCAGGGTAAATGAAATCTGTACAAAACAATTAAAGTTTGAACCTGTAGAAAAATCAATGGCTATCTGAAATGGACGCTGATTGGCCACTGCAGACTATGTCTGTCTTTGCCAACGGGTTCTTGGAACTGCCGAAGCAGTAGCTATACGGCTAGCAAAGCCAGTGCCATGCTGTCAGAAGGAGTTGGCACAAAATCTTACACCTTCATGACCGACACCGACGCTAGATGGCGATCGAATTTCACCCCTAATCACTTGTGTCAGTCGTTCACCCAACACGCTGATCTCGTTTATTTTCGCAAACTGACATAGTCCGCAGTGGCCAGGGAAAAAAAACTACCATCTTCTTCTTCGACATAAGAAAAAGAAGATCAGTATACTAGTGGGACGCTTATAATCGAATTGATGTTTGATTCACCGCTAACATTATAGACATCCTGATCAGCAAACATGTGGTTTCGGTCAGTACGGTAAATAAACCCAAACTTTATATAAAAATTGGTGTTCTTTTATCGTTTCGCTTTCAGGTTATAAAACTTGTCCAAAAACAAAGAATTATGTTAATCTCGCAGATTTTGTTGAAAACAGCCTCAGAGGTTTGTTTCCGCTCACATTAGTGAAACAAATGCCCAATCTGCCATCGACCACCTTTCGAATGGACAGCCGTGCTGCAGTAGAAATAATGGCCTGTGAAAGGACGCGTGTTTCACGCGACAGAATGATATTTCAATATCACTGTTTGGCTGAGCTTCGCCAACTCTTTGTCAGTGTTGCTCAAAAGGTGAGAAAGCATATTCGAGTCAGAAAGCAACGCACTTTTTTTGCAACTGACACATTTTGCCATTCATAATTCACACATTCTGTGGCCTAGACGATGTTCCTATGCCTCTATTACCAACTAAAATGGCGACATTTAATTGCATGTACCGACAACAAACTGGAAGGTGAAATGGGTATCTTTACGGCTACGGGGTTTAGAGGTTACGTTAGCAGTTGTACCCGTGAGGCCAACGGTTACTCATTATTATGGAACCGCACAGGAAAAAACACTTCGTTTGACGGGTCTCTCCTTCCCTAACCTCACTCAAATGGTATATGAGGCTTTGGATGCAACGAGCGACAATACGCTTGCAGAGTGGCGTATGAAGACGTTGAGAAGGCTGCCAGCTTTCACGAAAGAGGCTTTTAACAGCCAACCTTCGATAATTTGTACGGTTGATTAATAATTTTGCAGGAACCTCATCTTCCCTTTTTGGTAATTTTGACAGGCATCATTTACACCATCGGTTTTGGAAAATGCAATATTACCTCTTTTGACGAGAGAACCGTGCTGTGTTTTTAGTTTTGAATATTAATTCCGCAGAATTCTGTTTTCTGATGATTTTTTTATTGGCAGTGGTTTTGTAATAGTTTTTAAAATACAGTTTCTTCCCCCACTCTGGAGACTTCTGTCATTGACCTACAACCTGAAATAGCACCTGATGACTGAAGTGCTCTGAGTGTCCCTGCTGAGTATACCATAAGAACGGTAAAGTTTTTCTGGGTTGACAATGTATATATTTTTATATACTTACAAAAAGATTGCTCACACAATATTTGTTAAAAACCATGCAACTTTCATAACGTTGTAAATGTTTGATCATTACTGGAAGAGCAGTGCGAGTACATTAAGCAAAACTCAGCAATATTAATGAACAGAATTTAGCAAATTTTAAACTTAACCAAATTGTAAGAATTATTAAGTGCTTGTTAGGAAAAATAATTTTTTTTCGTTAATCTTTATGTTCCTGTGGTTAACAAACTTATTTTAATGCAAAAGAGTAAATTTGAATATTTCATTTATCTTAAAAGTTTACAGAACCACATCATTTACCTAAAAAGGATCATTTAGAAGTCAGTTTTTTTTGCAAACAATTGTTTTTAGCAACTCTTCATCAGACCAAACATTTGCAAGGATAATTAACGCTGTACAAAACAATAAAAATTTTGAATGGGTAGGAAAATCAATAACTATCTAACACGGGCGCTAATTGGCCAACGCGGACTATGTCAGTTTGCGCATGTAGGCCATGCCAGCGTGTTGGTTGAGGGATTGTCACTTGTTGGTAGGGGCGAAATCCTATCGCCATCTGGTGTCGGTTTAGGCCTTGGAAGTGACAGAGCTTGTGTCAGAGTCTTCTGACAACACAGCACTGGATTTGCTAGCCTTATAGCTACTACTTCGGCTGTTGTAAGCATCCGTTGACGTAGGCCTTTGGAAAAATTGGATGGTGTCCTGTAGACCACCTTAGAGGCTTCGTTTGTATCGACTCGATGGTTCGTATCGACTAGATGTGCGAGAATAGCACTCGAGATCGATCTTGTTTCACCTTTACTTAGCCAGGTCGGTATGTGCTCAGGTACCCTCTTTTCGAGATGCCTCGTTCTACGGCCGATGTATCCCGCTCCACAGGAGCAAGTGAAAGAGTAAATGCACATTGATGTGAACTTCAAAGGGAGTCTGTCTTTACCTCCCAACCGTAGTAGGGGAGAGTTCGTGAAGAGTACCCTTAAGTTCGCTGCTGGGAAAGCGTTTGTGATTGCTGTCCTCAAACGTCGTCTGACCAGCTCGCTGGTTGCATCGCCTAAGAAAGGCAGTCTCATGAACACGTCTTTCTTTTCTGCAGTTAAGGTGACAGGCTTTTTGGCGGGTTCACAAATATTTCTGGGGATGAACCTTTCCGGGTATCCATTTTCAATTAGTGTATGCTGCAGCTGTTGGAGTTCGGCTTCGACAGTTTCAGGAGAACAGATCTGTCGTATTCTAGCTGCTTATCCTTGGACCAGATTTCGTTTTATATTGAGGGGGACAAAATTTTGGAAGTTAGTGTATTGTCCTGTCCAGGTTTTCTTTCGGAAAACCCTGCGTAGGATAGATCCATCATCGTGCCTTCGCAGAAGGACGTCAAGGAACGCAATTTCATCGTCCACTTCAGTCTCAGCAGAAAATTTGAGCGATGGGTGATATTGATAAAGAATGATTTTGTTCAGCGTTTACATCAAAATCTTTAAAATAAGATATTTAAAAAGAGTATTTACCGAAGGAAAGTCTTCTTAGATATTAGTTCTGATGAAGATAGCTATATGAACCATATTTACAAACGGCTCGAAACTGCAAACCACAGTGTCAACTGTAGAGGACGTCCGCGATTTAAGTCGCATATTGTTTATCCTAGGATTCATAAACAAAATTATCTAACAGCCTACCTCTTTAAAATGTTATTTGATTAGATATTCGGCTGTCCAATTTCTTTGCATTAAGTATGTCCAAGTTAATGTCACAATGAAATTGGAGACCTTTGACGATTTTTTAAATTTACCTGAAACAAAACGATTCACTTTGACTAGAGATGAAAGAACTGACTTTTCAACGCACAAGGAGACTCACTCCACGGTCCGCTTTAAGCTTGCGAAGGCAAAAATCAGACGACCTACATGGCCATTTTTCAAATGCTGATAATTACTCCAACTGTTCCATTTCTGTGTGACGCATAAGCGAATGTAAAGTTTACAAACAGATGTTTTCTTACTTATTCAGATCCACTTTAGCCTTATATACCTTAGCTTCGTGGTAACATGTAAATAAATATTGTCTATGCGCATGTAGAGCTGCATGGTAAATCAAAACGCCCACGAAAAATGTTTCTGTTGCTGAAGTTTTTGCAAAAAATTTCACAGGTTAGCTTAACATTATTTTGCAAATGTAATCAAAAAGAAGAGGTTCTTGAAGCATGAATGCGGCGGAAAGTGGTAAACGTGAGCATCAGGAAAGGAGAATTGTGAAATTAAACAATAGTGAGCAAAAAACGATCATGTGAAGACAGTAAATTAAGTACCATAAAGAGAAGAGCTTCTGAAAACAAAAGGAAACATATACGAACATTAAAATAACAACGATAGGGCACGTCAGCATGAAAAGCTGTACGGTAATAAGCTACGGGGCAGAATTTCGAGCGACTGCAAAAGCACATGGATGTCACACGTAAGGTTCATTATGTACCGTAAGGAAATGGAGGGTAGAGTTGTCCGACTAACGCTTCCGGATAAACAACATTCCTCGTAAACCCGTTGGGTGCCCAGACGCACAAATTTGTTTTTTGAGCCAATCCGAGATATCGCAACGTAGAACTGACCGTAGGAAAAGCACGATTCTTCCAGGTGAATTCCAGCCACCCTGAAGTTTTGACCTTGGGTCTTGTTGGTGGACATGGTGAACCAAACCTTCATGGGAAGTTGAAGTCACCGGAAATAAAACTGAGTATCAGATGGAACAAAAGGAATGTGGGGGATATAAGCAGTCTCATCTTTTTCACAATAGGTCATATTCGTGGCTTCTATAAGTTATGACATCAGCCGCTTCACAATTAGCTTAGCGCCGTTGCGTAGCCACGGTGCATCAAGATTTCTTAACAGCATAATTGGCACGCCAGCCTTCAGAACCAGTTTGTGCGATTTAACGCCAGATATTGCCAAGCTGTTCAGGAATTCCACTGGGTAGTTAACACAGTCGGAAGGATGAACCGTCGTATCAAATGATTTGTACAGTTTTTCCTCACATGCAAATAGATTGCTAATTCTGTGGTTAATAACATCGAGAAATCTGTTGGTCGGAGCTAGAATTCCTCGTTCGCATAGCCATTCTGCGTCGGAAAAGTTAGTTTGGAGATTATGAAAAAAATTGTCTGTAAGATCTTCGCCACTACTCATGACTCTGATGATGAATCCACGTCGGATGTCGAAACGTCAGGCGAATAAACATATTGCCATAGTGATTGAGTCTTCTTCTTCTCAACTATTTTCTTCTCACTGACTGCAATATCACATGCGGGTGACAATTACAGTTTTTTGTTTACCGAGACCCACAATATTAGCTTCCGTCACCCATACGTGTGGATTAACTGTTTCGTACGATGCCCATACGTCTGATAACGACCTGATAACCCAGTGTCGAAAATTCACTCAATCAACAACATTTTGCCAAAGAACTTCTTCTTTCAGATTACATTTGCAAAATAATGGTAAGCTAACCTTTGAAGTTTTTTGCAACAACTGCAGCAACAAAAACATTTTTCGTGGGCATTTTGTTTTACTATACCGCATAGACAATATTTCCGGACATGTTACCACAAAGGTAAAGTATAGAAAGCTTTAATGGATCTGAATAAGTTAGAAAACATCTGTTTGTAAACTTACCGTTCGCTTATGCGTCACGCAGGAACGGAACAGACGAAGTACTAATAACCATTTGAAAAATGGCCATATATGTCACCTGATTTTGCATCCGCAAGCTTATAACGGACCAAGAAATTAAGCTCCCTGTGCGTAGAACAGTCAGTTCTTCCATCTCCAATCAAATTGAATCGGATATCTTCAGGTAAATTTAAAAAAATCGTCAAAGGTCTCCAATTTCATTGTGACATTAACTTGGACATAGTAAATGTAAAGAAATTGGACAACCGAATATCTAATCAAAGAACTTTTTAAAGCGGTAACCTATTAGAGAATTTTCTTTATGAACCCTAGGATTAACAATATTCGACTTAAATCGCGGACGTCCTCTACAGTCGAGACTGTAGTTTGCTGTTTCGAGCAACTTATCAATATGGTCTGTAAAGCTATCTTCGTAAGATCTTATAACAAAATACTCCTTCATTTGGTAAATAATCTTTATAGATATTTAATTTTAAAGATTTTGATGAAAACGCTGAACAGAATCATACTTTTTCGATTTATCAATGAAGACACTAAAAACGAAGAAAATTATGTCATATCCTATTCGTTGACGTTTTTTAACAAACTTTTCCCTAATAGTTATCTGTTTAAAATAAATATTGAGTAAATGTTCGTTTTAATATGAAGGATGTGGTTCTGTAAATTTTTAGAGATGACTGAAATATTCAAATTTACTGTTTTGCATTATAATTAATTTTTACGTCACAGGAAACTGCAGATTATCGATAAAAAAATTATATATCCATAAAAACAGCTACTAATTCTTACACTTGTTTAAGTTAAAAAATATGCCAAATTCTGTTCATTATTATTTCTGAGTTTTCCTTAATGCAATCGCATAGGTTTTCGAGTAATGATCAAACGTTTACAACGTTATGAAAGTTGCACGGTTCTTAGCAAATACTGTTTGAGCAAGCGTTTTGTAAGTATATAAAAATATATACATTGTCAACCCAGAAAAACTTTACCGCTTTTAAGGTATACTCAGCAGGGACACTCAGAGCACTTCAATCATCAGGTCCTATATCAGGTTGTAGGTCAAAGACAGAAGTCTTCAGAGTGGGAGTAGCAAATATATTTTAAAAACGATTAAAAAACCACTGCCGATTAAAGTTATCAGAAAACACGATTCTGCGGAATTCATATTCAAAACTAAAAACATATCGCGGTTCTCTCGTCACAAAAGGTAATATTACATTTCCAAAAACCGATGGTGTAAATGATGCCTGTCACAATTACTAAAAAGGGAAGCTGAGTTTCCTGCAAAATAATTAATCAACCGTACAGATACGAAAATTCGTGGTTTCCATCTAACGTCGCTTCTGTAGGCACAGATCAGTCTCATGGGCCTGCAGTTCCTTCTGTTTCGCACGTCGGCTGGTAATCTAACCAGTACTATCGTTTCTTCTTGTGGAGAATACGGGCCAGCCTGTGGCTTTGTATTAACGCTTCTGGGTAATGAATCAGGTGTTTTTCCTTCTACCCATTTTCAACCTCATATAATATACGTTATTTAATCCCTTATCAAAAATGAAGTGCAATGTGACAATGATTTGACGTTGGCTTTCCTGCGAAGTTGTATGCTTTAGTCGGGCTTCATTCACTGGCAATAATTGTCTGTTTAGTGTACCTTGGGTATTTAAAATCTCAGTCTTCGGTCATACCGATTGGGGGGATTGGAGTTTTTATGGGGGGGGGAGGAAACGGATGGAAGATTAAGGGACTTTTATAAAAATGCGTACAAACTGTCGTAAAATGTTGCTGACTCAGTTAAGTGCGGTGGCTACGTAGCGACAGCGTTGGGCGCGTAAATATAAAGAAGGTGCAAACAAGCAAATTGAGGTCGACAAACCTGGAAATGTCGATTTTAATTTTCCAGCCAAAAACTTGGCAACCATGGACTTTTGAAGACTTTTTGTAATACATGGTGTTTATTATTGATAATAGAAAAATCTGGTAAACAATATTAGCATACAAATGTATTAAATGGTCATATGCATTTTTTCTATTAGAATTCTTAAATTCCAATGACTAGCTGCTGTAAACAACCAGCTGTGTTGTGGCCAGTGTACTCGACGGCTAAATTGAAGCAACCCGTATATCACTTCTAAATCCCTGAGCTAAGATATGTGTATGTATCGTTGGGGGGGTGTTTGCTGACCTTAGGTGAGGTCACCGAGTGCATTTTTTAATATTATCACTCACAATACAAGCGAACTTGCATGTCCCAGGAGGCAATTGGCAAGAAGAAAAAAACTTGATCGCTAGGACATTATGTTGATTTTACTGACGTTTCAACATCCGTTGTGGATTCATCATCAGATACATGATCAGAAGCAGAAAGCAGTTTAGCGAATACTGTATGAGCAAACGTTTTGCAAGTATATGCCCTGTCAGTCCAGAAAAGCATATCGATCTACATGGTATACTCAGTGGGTGTACGCAGAGCACTGCAATTATCAGATCCCATTCCACATTGTAGATCAAAGACAGAAGTTTGCAGAGTGAGGGAAAAAAAGTATATTTTAAAAGCTATAGTAAAACAACTGCCGGTAAAAAAGATATCAACAAGAAAGAGGTTTCTGCGGAATTAATATTGAAAACTTAAAACACATAGCGAGTCTTTTTTCAAAACTGTTGATATTAAATATTCCAAAACCGATAGTGTAAATGATGCCTGTCAAATGGACCAAACTGGAATGATAAGGTTCCTACAAAATTATTAATCAACCGTACAAAATATCGTAGGCTTGCTGTGGAACGCATCTTGCGTTAAATTTGGCAGATTGCTTAACGTCTTCAGACGCCACACTGCAAACGATCTATCGCTTGTTGCATCCAAAGCCTCATAGACCATTTGAGTGAGGTTAGGGATGCTAAGGCTGGTCAAACGAAGTGTTTTGTCCTGGTCGGTTCCATAATAATGAGTAACCGTTGACCTCACGGGTACGCCCGTTAACGTAACCTGGAATCTGTTTTTCCCTACAGATGCCAGTATGTCTCTCCAAGCTGATATCGTTACCTGAAATAAAAAGTCGCCCGTTCAGTCGATAATGCAGGCAAATGAACATTTTCTGGGGCACAGAACACGTGAGTTATGAGTGGCAAACAAGAAAACGTTGCAACAAGAGAGCGTTGATTGCTGACCCAAATATATTTTCTTACCTTTGCAGCAACACTGACAAACAGATGGTGGATTTCAGCCAAACAGTGATATTGCACTACCGTTCCTTCGCGTAGAACACGCGTCAAATCACAGTCCATTATTTCTACCGCTGCCAGGTTGTCCATTCGAAATTCAATCAATTGCGAGTTGGGCATACGTCTCCAGAATCTCAGCGGAAACTATCCTGTGAGGCTGTTTTTAACAAAATCTGTGAGATAAACAGAGCCCCTGGTTTTTGGACATTTATTATCACCTGAAAGAGAGATCGAATGGGTGAAAAAATTAAGCGTTAAGATGGATATAACGGCTTAATAAGCAAACGGACACCTATTATACTTAAGCACGGTACATGAAAAATGAGCGTACTAAGAAAATCCAGTTGGGAAAAATACACAGCATTATATTTTATGAAAATGATTTTTTCACCTTATAGTCTAACTAAAAATATAAATTTTGTGCGCCCAGCATATTCAGAATTTGTCGTCGATTGTCTGGACTATTTTTATTCCACCTAGGTAAGGTGACTAGGTCTTGTGACACCGACAATGTACTCTGTGTGCTCACATGTGTAGTTGTTGTGAGCTACTGGCCATTAGTCCAGTTCGGCAGTGTTATCCATTGACACGAAATACAAAACAAGTCTTCGAAAAAGAAAAGGGTTGAGATTTTCTCAAATGTGAATGCCTCAGGTAAACTAAGCACAAGCATTTAACCTTTTAACTTAGAGCTGACAGTTTTTCTTTCTCGCTATCTCTCGAGAAAATGTGCAAAGTACAAAGCAACGATGCTTGCAAACATGATCTGTAGGACATCTTCAGATATATAAGCCTACATTCAACTACTTAAAATATTTTGTTCTCAAACATTGAATTCTTGGCTAGTGGGTAAAATTAATATGTAATTGCGGCGAAATTGGTAATTAAATATAAAATTAGTTACGCTCATGTTTGATTTAATATGCTAAATGCAAGTAAATTCAATCAAAAAACACTTCTTTTGCGTAAGATACGAACGGATATCGATGGAAAATTGACCTTTTGCAGGCGGAATTTAACGGAAATCTAAACTTATCCTCCTATCGGTGGAATGCAAAGAACACATGTAAAGTCAGATGACCGAATATTTGAGTTGTTTTTCATTATAAATTGACGGGATTGTTGCGACCTCGATAATCATTCTAGCCAATACTACCATTAGTGTAGCTTTTTTATTTCGTTTAAAACAAAGCAGTTATTCTGCCATTAAATTCCATGCAGTTGAAAGTTTCTTGTCGGCACAAAGTTCATTTTAGAATTTTTGTTAACTTTTCACGAGACGCGCTATCTACTGCTAATCTCTGTTCACTTCAGCGCGACAAATGTGCATAACACTCGCAGATCATAGCGCTACGCTATTTTATGTTGACTGAGGCAAACAGGTAACCTTTTAGACCTACCTGCATTCGTCGAAAGGTTATTCAACGTTTTCATTCCCAACGACCGATTTCGCATTCGTCGTATATTAAAATATTACATTTTATTGATAAAAAACCTCTTGGACGCCGTCAGAAGGTGGGTTAAACCTGCAGTACACTTCTTTTTCTTCCTTTCATACTAGATATCGGCTTTTTTCGTCTGATTCATGTAACATTGGGATTTTGTTTTTTGGTAGAAAAAGGTCATCTGTCATCAAAGGTGCAACAATATCATAATATAGGCAAAATTATATCTGTAGCTTATGCGTTTTAATGTTTCCTAATCAGAAGAGATTCTAATTTATCGGCATTGCAGACCCCAACCCCCGGGTTTTTACATCAGTCAGTCTATTATGGACACGGATAAGCAAGAATCAGTTAGCTTATTAGCGACCGACTAGCATACGAATCTTCTTCTTCTGATGTTAATTATAATCCGAAAGCTGATTGTATTCTCTCTGATGGAGGAAGGTTCTCTACCATCATCGTTTTAGCCACAAATGAGGACAAGTGAGCATGGGTGACGTATCATCCAACTGACTATGGCTGTCAACATAAATGTAAAAGAAATGTCAGACGATAGTTGTTTCCCTTTGAACTCCTAAAATTACACTACGATTTCACTGTTTGCATGATAAACAAATAGCTCCCCAAAAAATAGTATTTTTAGAATTCAGTTTTTGGCAAACATATGTTTACAGCAACTCTTTATCCGGCCAAACATTGGCAGGTAAAAAGAAAGCTGTACAAAACAATAAAATCCTTTTCACAATCTCCCAAAAACGAGGACATGGACCGATTTATTTTGAGGCTGACGTTTTTGACACCCTTTCGGCCAAACATTGGCAGGTAAAAAAATATGTACAAAACAATTAAAGTTTGTACATGTAGAAAAATCAATCAAAAATCTAAACAGTGTGACATGGACGCCGATTGGACACTGCGGACTATGTCAGTTTGCACAAGTAGGCTAGATCGGTGTTAAGGATGAGCAACTGCCAGTAGTGGCCAGGGGCGAAATGTGATTGCCACCGGGCATCGGTGTCGGCCACGGAAGTGTAAGGGCTTGTGTCAGCCTCTTCTGACAACACAGCACTGGATTTGCTATCCGTAAAGCTATGATTTCCGCTGTTCTGAGCAACTGTTGGCGCAGACTAACATAGTCCGCAGTGGCCAATCGGCGTCTACTTCAGGTAGCTATTGATTTATCTACATTTCAAAACTTTAATTGCTTTGTAAAGTATTCATTTCTATCCAGTACAACGATAATGAATGGAACATTTCAGATCTATTTGGCATCTATTACTGGTTTTTAAACTTCAAGGATTACTGAAAAGCCTAAGGCTTTTGGACACAACGAGAGGCGGAACTATATTAAGAATGGACGACTCACCGAATGGATTGAAGCAGCTAGAAACACAGCATGCAAACGCAGACAGACACGCCACTTTCAACCACATCTTCTGCGCGCGTGTATACAAAACTGTCTCCCAGGTTATTTGGTAAGCATATACTAGCCAACAGCGAACCAATGAATGTCAGCCAATTGCCAAGTGCTGTGCTTGTCAAATAAGATTTGCTTGTTGGAACGACGGCTGAACTGTCTCTATGAGAATCGAAAATTCGTCTAATCAGTTCTTAACAGGTACACAGCACAATTTGTCGACATTCAACAGTGTGAATGGACAGCCGCTGGCATCTAAATCAAAAATACCAACTAGAGTTATTGACTTGATTAAGTCTTAAAAAGCAAATCAAACTGATGTTATATGTGTTTCATACAATGAATATATACACAGTTCCGTATGGCGAAATTGCAACACATGCATACTAATTTGACTTGCAGTACGTTTGTGGGAATTTGTTTCTACTCTGCGTAATTTTACTGATAAACCGAAATAATTACACACGAACCGTTGTGCAAATTCATTATTAATTTTGCGAAATTTCCAATTGAAAATTTCAAAAGTTATTTTTATATAATGAAGCTGTCAGAAGATAAATTGTTGAACATACTTCTGTTTTTGATAAATTCTCGTCAGGCCTTTACATTTATAAAGTAATTAAATGAATAAACTATGGTGGTTTGTGGACAGATGAACACATACACGCGTGGTTACGGAAGGGCCAAATTAAAGATGTTAACAGTTCAATCTTAGCGCACCTGGTAGTCTCAAACTATAGTGTGGATGCTAAAGAGGCCTTCCGAGTGATTTACTCAAAACTCCTCGGGCAGCATGTGCTGGCAACGGCAGAGGTCGCCGCCATCAGGCTGCGCGGACCGCTGCTATGCGTGCAAAAATTTTTTTTCGCGGCGCCCCAGTTGACATGGGCGAAACTAGATAACACGACCAGCCACAGCAAACCACAGGCCTCGGAAACGAGCCACGCACACCTTATCAGCGGTCGTGGACGCCGGGCCGTCTGGAAATTGACATACTGACCTCAAATCCCCCAACTCCCCCCACACCCCCCCCTTTCTACCGTGACAACGAGAACACTTCATCTGTCCACCAATCATCATAGTTTATTTATTTCATTACCATATAAATGCTAAGGCCTGACGAGAAATTATCAAAAACAGAAGTATGTTCAACAATTTATCTTCTGACATTATTAATTAAAGATGCAGATTTTCCGTATCAGAATAGTATAAGCTAACAATTCCACTGTATATCCCGTGGCTCGTTGTATGAACGATTGAACTGATTTCTTCCCATGCCCAATGAGGTTTAGGTACTGCACTATAGAGAGCCGATAGTTCCCCTTGGCCCCATACGAATAAAGCTTAACCAGCGTGGACTACTTAGATTCGCAAATTTGATGGCGGAATATGTGTGATTTACATCATGAAACATTTTATGTTACCAAAACCTGGACCTTGGTGTTCTACGTATCAGAGATGTCTTCGCTTAGTTAGTTAACTTTAATTTGGGCCGCATTTGCAATTCACCAACATCGACAATTCTCCGTAGGACGATCACATGAAAAAGAAAGCATCGTTCAGGTTGGCAGCAAGGAAATAAAAGTAAGCCTTTGAATGTTATGACACATCCTGAAATTATCTCGACAGATTGCGGATCCCTATTTAACAGGATTGTGGAGAAATCGGCACTTATGTCAGCATTTTCATTAGATTTTCTTTTCCTGAAACTTGCAGTATTGTCGTGCGAACATATCAATAATTTAAGTGGTGATTTCAACCGTGTAAATCTTTTCCCCTTTACATTGTTATATTTTGACGACTTAGTTACCTTCAACACTCGTGCTGACGCCCCTATTGATCAGATTTGGACCAAACATCCCAAGCTTTATGTGGACGAAAATAGAGCTCGGTTGTCAAGCATAGATGGTTCTGTGTTATTGGGCCGGCTAACCATCTATTATAGTTCAAATAAAGGGCTGTAAGCAAAACCCGAGAGGAAACTAAGGGTTTGAGACACGTCCCCACATACTTTTTCTTTTTTTCAGACCGCATACCTGAAAACTGTTCGGCCCTTCTTGAGCACTTGAATGTTAAGTCATGCTCCAGTTATCTTATAATTTTTTTAAGTGATATTTTTACTGTCTGTTGTCCTCTTGACACTGTTTTCGTTAGAGCTGACAGAATCTATTCTCCCCACCGAAAAATTCTTGACACGCCAAAAGGAATTGTTCTACAAACTAAGTCTACGAGATTGATTAAAGGAAATGAACGTATGTGATTTACAGGCTTAGAGACCTTTTGGCTAGTCTGCTTTTTACATCTTTTACATCTTCATTTCCTCTCTCCTGGGACGAGATTTGGAAGGGTCTTGACCGTCTCACTGGTCAACGAAATACACTAGCACATGTGGGTGCTGACTTAGACTTATATTGTTTAAATGCAAGCTTCATCCACACGCTCACTGCCTCTTACCTTCCGACGAACGCCATTGCCTTAGTACCAAGCGTCTTTGTACCTATGTCTAAAGAAACAGTTTTAAAACATCCAAAAAGTGTTAAGCTATAACAGCTGCACGGACAGATTAATCTCACCGTTTCTCCTGAAATCCTGCTCATTTCATTTAGCCCCTGCGTTGACACACCTCATCAAGTTGTCCTTCATGGAGTCTAAGATTTTTGATTAGTGGTGATCAGTGAGAAGCACTCTCATTCCGAAAAAAGCCCCATCTTCTGGTCCGGAATCCTTTCGTTCAATTGCCAGCTATCCTTCACTGTTTAAACTTGCAGAATGAGTTGGCTTAGACATAATCACACCATGTTATCCCAATTTTCCGATCCCTTCTAATTTGCGTATAAGGCTAGGTGTTATACACTAGACGCTGCTGTTCCGGTAGTTCATTCTGCTGTGAGATATGAAAATAGGGGCTTCCGTGCATACGGATGTGCTTCACTTGACTATTCTTCAGCCTCAAATACCATCCTGCGCTTTCTTCTGCATAATATACATCCTGCATGTGGCTCTCTCGGCTCTAACACACTCAATTCGTTCAGGACGGAAAGCAAAATTCCATGATCCTTCCCAACAACGTATGAGTTCTGCAAGGGTCTATCTTATCCCCTTACATCTTCTTCCTCCACACTGACGACCTACGATTGCCAAACGAATGCTTTTTTGTTAAATATGCTGATGATCTGGTTGCTGGCCATCCTCTCATAAATCCAACACATCTCCAAATACTGAAGGATGCCCTAGACCATGTCTCAACATGGTCGTCAGCAAAAGGCCTTCTTCTTAACGAACCAAAGTCAGTCCAGGGCATGTTTCGACTGCGACCCAGTCTGCCTAACGAAGTATCCTCTATCCGGTACCTCAGTGTTACTCTATCTTCCAATCTTACATTTGCTCTTCAGATAGCAATGGCGTGTCAATAGAAAAATATTTGTTTCCAACGAGCGAAAGGTACTTTGTCAAGAGCAACACACTTGATTTACGTACAAGGCAGGATATTCACATTTACGTTGTAACTAGCATAGCAGAATATCGTCCAGAAATAAGTACACACGAAGGAGCGGGATAGAAGACGGCAAATGCTGATTCACTCCATTATGTTATGTTGTACTTGTTTTGATACCGGTATTGGAGTACTTTATTGCACAGTTAGATATTTAACGAGCTGGGTTGTTAGGCCTGCGCGTATGAATCCTGATATAAGTTTACAACTTTAAACATTTCCTTAATTGTCCGTCAAAATTCTGCTTCGGAAATTCTAAAAAAATCATCTCAAGAGATTTGACTTTTAAAGGATTCTTATATCGGTATAGCGAGGCCCAAGGATTTATATGTCGTATATAAGGCAAAAACGCCAAACCTCAACCTTTTGTGCTGAAACTACCATCATTGTTCGCAACTGCGCAAACCAGAAGTCAAATGCAAAATTCGGCGCCAGATGGATTCGAACTCATAACCGCTCCGACACAAGGCTGCTACGTTAACCACTACACCACTAAGGCAAGGCATGACACAAGATCTAAATGACAACATGTTCAGCCTCAGAAGCCACGGCAGGCATTAGTTAAAACGAGCAACAAGTCCGTGACTGCCTTCTGTCAACAACTGTCGGAGATTCCAGCTATCTCCAAATGTCTGAGTCGTTCCAATATCCTTTTCATAGAGTTAGTCGCTTTATACATATTTCACAGAACTTTAATTTCGTTAAACTTCACTTCAACCTTCGATGGGAAACTAAGTTATTTAATTTAATAATTTAATTCTCGATATAAGCCATTCTCGAAATTTCGACGGCAGAAACCGCATGCTTGGCGCCACGAAATCACCCCCTGCTAAAAGGCCTAGATGTCCTCCGAGCTCAATAGACACAAATTACGAAGATCGAGATGGCATAACAGACAGGGAACTTTCACAAGTATTTTCCGTCATGCAGAAGGATATGATATGTCTTAACACGGAATTAGAGGAACTGAAATTACTTCTGCATATTTTACCGTATGGCTCGATGTCGGGGACGACTGAAAGCCGAGAAAAGGCCAAGAAAAAAGTAAACACAGAAGGTTTATATACTGCATAAGCAAACTCCAGCAGAACCAGTATTGGTACTCGACCTAGTCGAAGAGTTGGAAATCCACGAAAATGTGGAGGACCCGGGAGTAAAACCCTGTACGATGGCCAACAGGCAGACGGAGTCGCTACGAGACCAGAAGACCACGATTAAAAGTCTGAACATTTTGCTTACTCAAGGGGTGTCGTGCTTAACACAGTACCAAAAACCAAGCAGGCGGTGTCTAAGATACCAGTAAGAACTAGTCTGGTTGCGTCTCACAAAAAGCCCAAGACGTAACCAACTACCACACAAAAAGGTGGTCTTGGCACGAAAGAGGATAGCTTGGGTCTCACAGCCCAAGTCGAGGATACCCACACTTCCGTAAGCTTTAATTAAAAAACCTCATAGCCCGTTATGATATGGAAACGTTAAATTTATCCTACATGAAAATGAGAAAATGGCAATCCCCGTCTTTAAGCATTTTGGATAGGCCTGAAAAAGTGTCCATATGTGGTCTCGGGTGAACCCAGACCGATAAAATTTTTACTCAAGCACGAAGAACAAGTGAAGCTACTGTTTAACAGAAAAATCGCAACTACGAAACAGGTATCAAACTGTTATTTTTTTCAGCGAGATTACTCACCGGCCGAGAGGGAGAAGTGGAGGGAACTGAAAACTGAACTCCACAGGAGATCCAATGTGGGTGGGAGGAACCTGCGAATAATGAAGGGGGAAATCATCACCGCCCAGAAGTCCTTCCTCTGGAGATGGCCAATAAGACTGAGTTTTACAGATAAAAAGTAGACCAAACTCATGAAATAAAGTAGGTAATCCGCAAACATCTTCCGGTTACCTCGACCTGCAAATTGCTCATAACTTTATGCTGGCGAAGCTGCGCTTTCTTTATACGAACGCACAGAGTTTGCTTTAGAAGATTGACGAGCTCAAAGTTTGTATAGCTGACCTACAGCCGCATGCCATATCAATTACAGAGACCTGGCTACAGACTGACATCATGAATGCCGAAATTGTACCCCGAGAGTACCAAGGTTTTCGTCGGGACCGGATACATAGGAGGGGAGGAGGAATAACAGTGTTTGTCAAGAAGAGCATCATTGCATCAGAACGCAAAATTAGTTAATCTTGAAAAGCTATGGCTTAAACTGAAAACGCGTTGTGCACCCACTTTACATGTTATTACTGTCTATACACCGCCAAATCAATCTCCAGAGGGTGACAAGACCTTGCTTCGATTAATGCGTGAACTGGCGCAAAATGGAAACGCGCTGATCAATAGAGATTTTAACGACCCACGGATTAACTGGGATGAGCTATCAGTTAGGGGTTCTCATGAAATATTTAGCTCCATACTCCTTAAGCTGATGGGAGACCTCTCTCTCGTGCAGAGTGTTGGATTCCCAACGAGAATAATAGAAGCACAAACAGCGAACTGTTTGGACCTCGTGTTATCGAAAGACTCTATTGATTCAAGCGAAATTAGGTCAATCGCGCCTCTTGGAAAGAGTGATCATGTCATGATCCTGCGGGAATATGATTCAGACACCAATCAACCGAAAAATACGGAGGTTCGGTTAAACTACTGGTGTGGAAATTACACCGCAATGAGAAATGAATTGGCAGCAATAAATTGGTATGACCTTCTAACCGGTAGTTTGATGACATTTCGCATTCGCCACTTCAACCAACCGCCGTAGGAATCCCCTTAAACCGCGGGGAAGCTTATTTCATCTAGAGGTCTGCACGCAGTCGTTCTCACAACGAGTCATCAGTGCCTGGAACGGACTGCCCGAGGAGGTCGTATTGGTAAAGTCCACAGATGCATTCAAACGGAAACTGGGTGGACATTTACTTAACAGTTACCGTTCATTTGCCCTAGAAAGAAGGAGCAATCTACATTTTAATTTTTGGGGATACTTAACTTAGAAGCATAACATAAAGAATAATAAATATCGTTGCAATATGTTGGTAAAAATGTGGCAACCCTATTTCGCGCTCATAAGCATAGAACATAGCCTGGAAGTATGTCGTGATTGCGGAAAATACGGTTACAAAAAGTAGAAAGTGAGGTCTCTCATTTCGAGCCCAATTGTATTATTTTTGTTTGAGTCAATAAAACACAGGTGAACGACCTTTATCTTCAAAAGGATATTCAATTTGCAAAGGTATGCATGCACAGCTGCATATCTAAATAAAGTGGTTTTGAAAGAGGTAATGTTGCTGTATTAATTTTAGAAATAACAATATCAAACTTCTGTTGCGGACGCTCTTTTGGTTTGACAGTGTGTTTTTCTGTTTGAGGGAATTTTAAAGGTGGCCCGCATGGCCATTTTAAAGAGAGAAATGTGAGCAAAACTTAATTATTTTAACGTTGCAAAAATGCTTATCACAAAACTCCTTGCGATGGTTGGTTTCACGATTCTCCTGGCACCGCCGTAAGCAAGGCCTTCTAAAATAGTGATAAAATGGCTCTATGGGGAGGCAAGGGTGAATTAAGCAGAACTATCAGATAGCTATGTAGGTCGCAATTACAAGGGTTACATTTAAATTATTAAAGCACGCCCCTTCGTTGCCTGTGTACGACTCTGCATGCCAGTGCCGCATCTAGCGAGGGAGATATTCATCCATGGGCCCGTATTAAACATAATCGTCAGAATGTCCTACAATAATCTGGAATCGTACAACTGCAACTTTCGGTGGAAAATATCTGCCTGTGAAACTTCCGTTTCTTAATTTATTTCCTTATGCTTACAGATAAGTGTATTTTCCTCGTGGAGTTTTTAAGTCCAAAGTGTTTGATGATACCCTGCAAAGAAAACGTAATGAAGACATTTTTTTCTCCGGAGTAAATGTTCACAGTATGCCAATTTGATGGAAAGAAATCGCTAACAGCATAAGCAAAATATAATTACCCGTGTCACTACCGTCGATAAGGGATTTATCGGCATAATCTGTGACAGGACAGTTCGACCGTCGTTATCGACGATGTCTACCACGAGCTTCAGCAAGCTAAAGGCATACGCGGTGAAAGTAGACCCCACTCCTTCTCCACTTACGCACCTGTATCCAGTGTCATGACAACAGTCGAAAAGATCAGACACGAGGGAGGGAGCAGGTGGCTAGCGCGACCAACAGTCCATAAGGGCCCCATTAGAAAAAACAGCCATTGAAGCCTGATCGTCAGTCCATCATTTGGCTACTTCACACAACAAGACACACACTGGACTGACTGCGCGTGATACTCATATGCGTCATTGATCTCCACACCCAGTCGACAAAACTGACTGTGACGTCCGTCCAGTGACCACCCCATGCCCATAGCTACACAGCTTAAATAACAACCGCGCCGCTGTCCCCTGTGGAAGGTGTGGGGGTTCAACGTCTCCCCCTCCCTCCACCACAGCACATAGACTACTGTCGTCCTTACGTGAGTGCATAACGCCAAAGTTACATAGCCTGCCCCCCCCCCCCCAACGAGATACATGCAATCAAACGACTACCAACCCCTTCCTTTGCGCCCAGCTCCACAGGGAACAGCTATACACGAAGAAACAGGCCACTTAAAATTTAACTTCGCCTTGTACAGGTAAAAATGTATTACATATAGCACCAGTAATGCTATCACTCAGCCGCACCCCTAGTTAGAAGTATTATAAATAGCAGTAGCAGTAACAGCCTTGACACCAGGCTAAACACCTAGATGAGTGAGAGTAGACAGTACAGCATTACCCGCGCAAAATCTACTGTCACTAAGGACCAAATTGGGCGCTGTTTTCTGGCTGCATCTGGCAAAAAACGGCTTACGCCCGATTCCTGCTAAGTCGTCTCGATTTGTCTTTCCACCGGTTGAATCGGATGACTGTTGCGTGAGCGGTAGATGGCGTGGATGGCGGTAAATGGGATACGCGCAACACTTCTAAGTGGATGATCCCGAAAAATGACTCATGTGGCCTTCTTCCGACCTAAATGCATGACAGATCTTTAGCCCTGAATACACATATCTTTCTTTAAATGTGGACCTACCCATATCTCGTTAGGGTAAAGTCTGCACACTAGGTAAAATCTCACACATGTACTTCAAGGCCACACTGCAGCTTGCTATTTACTGAGTTTCACAAGTATGCTACTAAGACTAGCATCTCTAGAATAGACACTGCTCTTCAACAGTTGTATCCGATCCCGAGTAAATTAAGTTGAGCGGAAGCTGACTCTGGCAATATTTACATGCCTATCCCCGACAGCGCTGACTCAGCTCGGGCTGCTCGAAATCTCCGGCGGAGGCGCATGTGGTAGGCAGATTACCTACAGCCTCATACTGCGAAACAAACAGAAAATCGCACCATGCCAAGCTGACACAGCCTGGTATATTGAACTAATATGGTGGAATGCGGCGATCTGTTCGACATCAGGGCACGTTAGAAACTTGTGCACTAGTTAAAAAAGGCGCTTATATTATCCAAATGTCAATCAATGTTTTCTCACACAGATTGGGTGTGCATACTGGGTGGGACACTTTAAACGCACACACAGGCAGTACTTATAGTTAACCATCTACTGGCCTTAGTAAGCATGGTAACTATTATTAAGCACTTTAGCATAGTCACAAACCCTTAGCAGCAGTATCTTATACCCTCCCTAGCAGAAACGTACACAGCTCGATGGATCAAGTTGAGAGTGTGGGAACCAAGACAAACGCTGCTATGCTCAGACCCCCAAGCCTGTACTATCCCAAAATAGTTAAACCCAGAGCCATAATTCTTGGTGAGCCCTAGCGTTGGCTTAGTCAGCGTCACCTCTGGCAAATGTTGGCGTCAGTGTCAGCACCAGAACTACTAGACTTCTTGCCGAGATTGTGGGGACATGAGCCCAGCGCTGACTTTAATCAGCGTAATTTCCGACTTACAAAACAGTTAGTACGTGTAGCAACACGTACTATCACTAACCTTCACCCTAGTTAGTAGAATTAGAAGTAGGAGTACCAGTCGTGGTTTACTAAAGTCAGGTTGGACACCTACTATAGGTAAGTGAGGGTAGTAAGTACGGTCGCGAAAGTCGAATGTCACTTAACACTAAGTTAGGTGGTGTACTAGCTTGCATTTGACACAGCAGCCCACGCGTGGACCCATTTAATCTTCGAGACTCCGGTAGAAGGTGAAAAGTACGGAGCCGCTAACTACGTCCTCTAGCACGTTAAAGCTACCGCCTGAGACTTTCCAAGTACCAACTGTTTGTACCAACCTGTTGGTGCATTTGGTGGGCTTCATCGGAATCGTTGGTTGAATTGCCAAGCAGATGAGAGTGTTTCCAGATCGTCGCAGGTTTTATCGCCAATAATCTGGCGAGACTATTTCAGCTTTGGCAAATCATTGGCAGGCCCAGAAAGGGGAGGTTTTGGAATAAAAAAAATGAAGTGGTTGGAACCAGCCGACAATAAGAACTCAAACTTGGTCCACAACCTTTCGTCCAAAACCCTCACCACCAGAAAACCTGCAGTACTACAACGTGGAGCGACCTTCAACACAGCAGCTGCTTCATCTTCTGAGTTAATCCCCACCGTTGCGTCGGCCCCTTAGTCGCCAAAGGCTTCAGAGGATGCAAAGCAGTTAATCCGCTATATAACATCATGGCTGATTATGCAACGCAAAATGTGTGAAACTGTTGGCCTCGAAGAACAGCGAGAATTAAAACGCCTACAGACCGTTGAAGAAATAATCATTCTGCCGGCTGACAAAGGACGTTTCACAGCAGTGCTCAGCAAATCTGATTTCCAAGCGAAACATCAAATTCTACTTGACAAACAAACTTCGTACCCAAATAAGCAAATGTATGAGCACATGTAAGGCATTCTCATGGGCTCCCTCTATCAGGCCTGATTGCTGAAGTGGTCCTCCAACGTATAGAACGCTTAGGCGCCGCCAAGTATCAACCAACATTTTGGGCTCGTTATGTTGACGAAAATGTTGTCATTATTAAAACATCTGACTTCGAGCACCTCAAATAATTATTGAAATCAGTTGATCAAAATATCAAATTTACAATGGAAGCGAAAAGAGACAACCAGCTTCCCTTCTTAGATGTCCACAGTATTCAGAAAGGCCACCAAGATGAATTAAGTGCCACATTTTAACAGCAATCACCCCATTTGTCACAAACGTAGCTGCGTACCTACTCTCTTCCAAAGAGTAAAAAACCATTGCAGAACCGCAGCCATCAGAAAAGCTGAGCTACAATACCTTAAGGAACTCTTCCGAGCAAATAGATACCTACAGTCATTCATCAAACAGAGCAGGCGCCGAATGAAAAAATGACGACCAGTGCAACAACAACAACCAGAAGTCTGGAGAGGCATTCCCTACAAAAAAGGGTCTCAGAATCAGTCTCATGAATGCAGCAACCATCTGGCGTAGGCATATCCCATCAACTGCAGGAGACAATACGCCGGCATATGATGCAACTTTAAGGCAGACTACCTTTTACAGAAACATCTGCAGTTGTCTACAAGATACTTCGCAACGTGGAAAACTGCAAATACGTTGGAGAAACCAGCCGCAAATTACAGACCCATCTTCACAAGCACAAGGGGACAGCTAGGAGACTAGACCCAAATTCTCAACTTGCAGCATACGTCACCGAGACTGGCCATGACTTCTATCTTCAAAGAGCAGCTATCATAGGGCGAAGCAAATAAAAATCCAAAAGGCTGATGCTGAAAGCATGGTACTCAGACGCCAACTCTGTCAACAGCCATCTACACCTTCCCGCGGCCTACAAAGTCTTGCGGCATGATGAGACCGAAGGACCAAACAAGGCCAAACCGAACGTTAGGATTACAAGCATCGAAGATCCTACGACGAGCCACCCAGAAGAGGAGGAAGGGTTGCTAGGACCTTCGATCGGTTACAAGTTGCCTCACTAATTGATGTTCATTGCCCCCTGCTCCACGGACAGCTAATTAGCGTATACCACTATAATTGCCCGCCCCCCCCCCCCCCCGACTCCACTGACAGCTAATTGCCATCCTCCCCCATCCCCTTTGATAGTTTTTTCTAGTGCCCTGACAACCTGACTATTTCTGACAGTTGAGTGGCCTATGACCACTATAATTACCCTGTTTTGTTGCTACGTCTCACCTCTGAATTTGGACTCCTGCAAGAGTTCGAAGGCTCAGCACAATTAATCTATTGATCTGGTGCTCGACTAGTCTTCCTCCATATTTCCAAATATTTGCTTACTTGGCTCTCTGAGTTAGAAACACTGCCGACCTCTGATCTAACAAAAGTGAGCAGCGACGTATTTCTCCTCAGCTTTGGGGTATCAGCAAATCCCCGTCATTTATTAAAGACGATTTGCAAAGGTTTTTTACGTAGTGCACATAGTTTACCCCTTGACCCATCATTTTTACCAAAGGAAACGTTGGTTATATGACTTTTTGGGGGTGTGGATATAGGACAGGTAGTAAATGAAATTCGCAGTCGCCAAAATCATGCAAAATGCCGACAAATTCGAAAAAAAATTATCCTCTTTCGCTAATTGGTGTAATTCGCGTAATTTAATATCAAACAGGTACAACAAATATGATTTTCGTGCATGTTTGATTTATAAAAATTCAAAATATATGATAAAAAGGCATATAACTTAAGAAGCCAGTTTTTACAATAGATGTGGTTCGCTAGTGGTCACAACGAAGCTCTTTAAAAAGCCAGCACCAGATCATGACTGAAATGAGTTCAGAATAACCTACATGATAATCACTATCACAACCTGAGTCAATGCCGATTAACGAACGAGTGTCAACCTTTGGCATATATCGGCATGTTGCAGACGCTGAAAGAAGCTGGACAAGCTGCGGAGGGCTACAGCAAGCTAAAGCATCACAGCGAACTACCGTGAATGATAATAGGATTTAAAGCACATTTGCGGAGAATTTACCCACACGCTCACCGCTCTCACCTTTGTTTCGGGTGTAAAGACAAAGTAAATAAGACCGTACATGAAGGCAGGTGTAGGTGGCAACGCGCGCAATACACACGCAAGCACACACTTGACTGGAGGTTGCTTGCCAGGAATGAGGATATTTTAGAAACTGCACTTTCGCCCTTTTTGCCCTGTCAATTATGACAACGTGTGGATTTGTTTGAGTTGGCCAACTGATCGCGTTTATGGTAATCGACACCCTATTGCTTTGGCACGCAGAATAACAGTCAAATTGTCATTTAAGTAATAAGATATACCTGGTGTCATGGGATGAAAAACAAAACTGGCTGTCTGGTAGCAATGAGTATACACGAACAAGGTGATTTCCTCAAAACACTTATGCCAACAATCAGAGATGGCCGATGATCGTGAATTCGCGGAAACGCGCAGGTCTCACCACGGGGCATTTAGCCGTGCGTATGGGAAGGAAGAGGACCTGCTAGGCTGCACCGAAATCTGCATGAATAAGCGGCGGCAATTTTGAATATACTGGAGCCCTACTTACGTACTTATAAATAAAAGCGAAAGTTTAATTTTCTTTCCTTCTTTGGAAACCAGACTGCAATAAAATCTGGCGTTGACTGTGCACAACGTTTTACCCGGGCAGTGACCGATACAGCGAAGAAGGTAATAGAGGTATTGCATTTGAATGCCATTGCTTTCGACTGTAGAATTTCCTTACCAACAGCATACGAGGGCGTTAAGCACCGCTTAGGTAAGACTTAAGGACCACTGGGAACAAACCGCGCTGGGCCTGACAGAATTGAGTAAGGCAAAGGCATTTCAAAGTAAAACCGTCTATATTTTCCCCTTTATGATATGCCCCTTAAGGACGAGTATAAGACGCCAAACGTCGATAAACGAAGTCTCATCATAAATCATCTTATCTTATTAATCAATCACAAAACTAGGGCCACCATTGTTCCTTTCCTTATGTTATGTCACCCCAAATTCCGGAGTTTTTTTACTTCTAGCAAACAATACTTGCGTACAACGTAATCTCAAGCTTCTTCAGTAATGTCAGGATAAGCGCTTCTGGAACGAGCTCCTATGCGGCTACCTAAAACAATCATATTCTGTAAAAATATATGACATAAGTGATAAGGATTGTCATAAATAATTTTCAATGCCCATCGCGATTATTGTATGTTTTCTAGAAAACACATATAATACAACATAACTTCTTGTTCATGTATTGCACCATATAACATATTCGGCAATTTTAAATCTGAGAAAACGGTATTGTCTCTTTAAATAAAAAATACGATTAGGATTATTTTTAAGCAATTGAGCTGTACTGCCTTTTTCAATGAATCTAACATTTTTTGGAACAAAAATCATCTATAAACGAATATAATTCAGTCATACTTCTTGAGTAGGAATGCCTTTAGGGCAGTTCGTGTCGTCCAGTTGGGGATATAATTGAGTGGCATGTTGAAAGTTTTGGCTAGAACACCTTCACAGTCCTCCCAAAGTTAAATGGTTTCCCCTTTCCGGTCCTTCAAAGTTCAAGAACGCACGTTTGACCGTAGATATCAGTAAGTGGGGTCAGGTAGTCAATTTTCCCACTGGAGGATCAAACATTCGTGATCTATGTTTCTGCAGAGGTTGCCAGCAATTGTCAATGTCATCTTTAGACGCACTTGGAAGTTATACCCATTTCAAATTTTGTACTTAAGTAAGATTGGAGGCAGGCGTTACGTTGTCCAAAAATATAATTTACTTTTCCTGGTTGCCGATCAGTAAATAAAAAGGAAATGCTGACATGTTTTACTTCCTAAAAATTCTCTGTTTTCTCGCCATGATTTGATAATTTGTAACAAAACACACTTAAAATTTATGGATCAAATAATTTCTCGATTTGTTCCGCGTTAGAGAATATTTTATATCAGGGATGTATTCTACCTCCCGTAGGCTGCGTAGGCTCACACATATTCACAGAACGAGACTTCCGTTGTTCCGTTGATCATACTGAATTTTGACCAGCCTAAGATATTATCCGGCGAAAATGAAAATTGTCAGCCAATGGGGTCCTCTTTGCCGGAAACACTCTGTCAAATATTCTGAAACACTCTTCGTTAACATTAAAAATACAGAGAAAAAAACAGCACTCTAAACTTGAGGTCCCCCAAGGGAACCCCATGGCTAATGCTCGGTTGATGACTGATAACGTCTATCCCTTTCTATCGAGAACGCTTAATTAATTTGGTCACTTCAAATCCAAACATCCGAGCTTGAACGGGCGCCGTTTTGAAGCTTTAACTTTAATTCTCTAGGACGTAAGCGTAGGTGTTTCGGGTTTATGTCAATTTTATAATCCGGGACACGATGGCGTCCTAGTCAGCTTCCTAGATGTTGAGGCGAATCATGTTATCATGCTTTTAAAAGCTAAACGTGTCAACTTTATGGACGGAATCGGTCATGTTACCTACGGCCAAGCACGACCGATTGACGTCATTTGACGACTCAAGTCCAATTAATACGTTTCCCACAGCATCGAAGAACTTGAAGACCATAAGCAAAGGAAAGATGATGCGTCATCTGACAGAGAACAAACTGCTAAATGCGACCCAAAAGGGGTTCCTCGAAAAAAAGTCCTGCAAGTTATCGTTCTTTGAGACAATGTTTTTTCCCTTTTACACTAGAACTGGAAGCGGACTACATGATTTCCATAAAATATAGTTTTCTTCCACCATTGCTGATCAGCAAATACGTGCAAATTACCGACACATCTTTATTTCAAGGACTTGTCTGATTTATGCCAATGTTTGGATGTTAATGCTTGTATTGACACATGACAAAGGTCTGAATCCACTGATTTTTCGTTTTGTTCCCCTAAGAAAACAATGGATGTCAACGATCAAGTGTGCTTGTCTGTATCGTAGGCCGCATAGAGTATCCAATCGTTGCGATATGCAGAACGAGACTTCCGTTCTGCGTACTGATCTATCGGCAGGCTTAGGGGTCCTTCTGTGGAAAACTGCTGGCCAATCAGATAATCTTGTTTGGACACCTTTCGTTTAATTTTAGAAATCACTTTTCGCGCACATAATATGGGCAGCGAAAAGCGCAGCACACCGCACCTCATGCCACCGTAAGAAATCCCACAGTTGATGTTCAGTCTACGGTTGATAGCTTCAATGCATGCTTATCCAGAGCGTTTAAGGATTGGTCACTCAGATTGCAAACTTCTGCACTTGGACAGATGCCGTTATTGAAACTATGGCTTCTAGACTCAGAACCGTGACGGTAGCCAATCGATGCTTTCGAAAACCTCATAGTCCACAAAGAGATAGCGTCGGGGTCAGCGTCCAAAAAGCTGAACCGAATGATACATTTCGCGAGCTTCTGAGTGAGCTACCCAATCTTGCTGTTAAAAGCGTAACTCTCCCTATTTTATGGATGGAATTGCTCATACTGCCTATATGCAAGCACTGCCGATTGAAGTCATTTGACGAGATAAATGCAATAAATTAATTCCCTACAGCATATAACATCTTGGAGCCCTTTATTTAAAAGAGGATGACACGTTTTGTGGCAACTGTGAATTCTCTTTTGTTGACTATGTGCTACAACATAGATACAGTGGTTCCGCCCTTTTATAGTCCTTGTTGATTTCACTAAGGCCTTTGATCCTTTTAAAAACTATATTTTCCTGTTAAGACCAGCCTCTTCCTAGATAGGTAGCAAGCTTCTGAACAGAATATCCTCGCACTGATAGGCTCACACGCAGCGACTTATTATTTTCCATGATTTTGTAAGCCACGTATGAGGGTAATGGAGCTATTCCGGGTAGCCTACAGGGCCCACCTTTTTTGCATTCTTGCCAACTATGTTTATGATTACTTTCACTATGGTAGGTTACTTTATGTTTGCTGATGATTTAAAAGTTGTTTATCGATTTAAACAGTCAGATCGCGACATAAATGTGCACTTCATAAAAGTGATCTTCATACCTTTTCCCAATGGTACTCCACCTGACACCCTTTCCCTCTATTTGAGCAACTGTTCGATTAAGGAAGTTGGCGAGGATCACTTGCCTGAACCGAACATAGTTGATCACGAAATTACTGTATCCGGACATATTAAAGATCTATGCATACCATATTCTAATAATCTTAAGTTGTCAGTGCACGCCACCCTGATTAGCTCAAACGCACACCTAACTATCAGATTTATAACTAAGACATTAAAAACCTATCAGAGTTAGAACCAACCTTCATAATATATACACATACGAACTAGAGTGGAATGCTGCTGGTTTAAATTACGCCTTCTACATGCCGGTGAATAGACGAAAATAGAATCCATCCCACAGTTGCTTACTAAAATAACTTTTATCCACAGATCACCGCAAGTTGCAATCTGTTATTGTTTGGATTTTCCAAAAACAATACATGACGCTTCTACACACAATAAGCATTTGTTTATCCCCCATTAGGTTCCAGTACCATAAGGCTGCTCTCTGTGCTTGATCGTTTTTGGGACGTTGGATTCGTAGGTGCTGCTACTCTAAGTTATAACGAATCTGGAGGGTTTTCTTTGTTCGTAATTTAGAAGCAAGTCAGTTAACTGTAAATTTCTGTTATGAGTGCGACTGTCTAGAACTTTAACACGTCATTCGTTTTCTTCCCTTATTTCACTTTGAGAAAGTCTACAGTTGTACAGTTGTCGGTAAAGACCGTGCAACTTTCATCATGACACTTGGCTTGTTACTTTAGCATACATTTGGTAACACTATTTTGTTTTATTTGGTTGATTTCATACTGCGAAAGCTTTTTTGTTAGGAAAAAAACCTTTTTAGGTAGGTTTATTAAAATAAATCGTCATTAATTTCGGCGAATTTGGGATGAGTCTCATATCGAAGGAAATTCCTATCATACTAAGAAATTGGTCAGCCGAATATTAAATTAAAAGCACGTTCAAAGAGGTAACATATAAGAAAATGTTTTTTATCAATGTTATGCATAACAATATCTGACCTACCTCGCAGACATCCTGTGCACTCGACATTGTAGTTTGCTGTTTTAAGCGCATTTGTAGATATGATCCACATGGCCATCTCCGTAAGAACTAATAACCAAAAGCACTTTAATTTCGGTAAGTACTCTTTAAATAGTAGTTGCCAAAGACCACGCAACTTTCATAATTTGTATGTGTTTGATCCTTACTCGAATACCAACGTGAATGCATTTAGGTAAACATATCAAAATAATAGCGAACAGCATTAGGCATTATCAATACAAGCGAACATGCGTGTCCCAGGAAGCAATTGAGAAGGAGAAGACTTGATCGCTGGCACTTTATGTTTATTCGCCTGACATTTCGACATCCATCCCGGATTCATCATCAGAGGCATGAACATTAGCAGAAAAGTGTAATGCATGCACATTTACCTGCAGTATTGCTAGGATACCGTCATTACTGCAAACATACAGTGGCAAGTAACGTTAATTGCCTTCTTGCGCGTGGATTGCTTGTTAGACTGCATGCGGGCTCTGACCTGTTGAACTTTCATAACGGGCGGTGGGCTCGGGCATGATGATTGGTCGATCATCTGACTCTCCGGTGTTGGCGTACGATGAGGTGGTGGCCTGTCCGTTTCTTAAGTGATGACTTGCTCTGGCTAAACTGAATCTCAGCATAGAGTTTGGATTGGGCAAGGCGTTGCACATGTTGATGGATTAGAGGCGCGTGAACCAGGAGTAATGTAATCCTCGGTTAACCCGAGTGTCACATCTTGCGAGAATTGTGGCCTGATCAAAATTAAACATGCGGTCAGGAGCGTCGAATGGGCCGCAACTAAAGAATTAGCGTCAGTTCGATGCACTGATGCCACGTGTTCGACATTCGGGTCGTGATAAGTCTGCCAGTTTCTCCGACATAGCTTATTTGAGCGCACCTGAACCAGATATTTCCTGTCGTGGCATTTGGTCTTTCGGCTTCATTATCTGATGCCTCATGGATGCCTCCGGCCTGTGTGTGACTTCAACCCCAAGTCATGCAAGATGGCGGCTGACGGCTTTTGATATGTTTTTGAAGAACTGGATCGAACACCAAATCTTGGAGTTGATGCGCTTTTGTTGGTCATCTTGTTTGCGCAAATACCTGCTGACGGAGTTGCGCCGGTAGCCATTTTCTCTGAACACCCGTCGAAGGTATTCTTCCTCGGCAACTTCATCTTCTTTTTCACTGCAGTGCGTCTTAAAACGTCGATAGAGCGTTTTTACGCAACTGCGTTTGTGGCTGATTGGGTGGTTGCTGTTGTAATTCAGTACTTGCATCGTGTTTTTTCGCTTTTCGGAATACTTGAGTCTTAAGACCACCACAATCGTAAATTGGATGTCAAGGAGGACGCTATTGAGACGTTCCTTGAACGTGACCACCTGAGCCGTTCGATGATGAAGAAGGTGTCAGCCACATACCGCGCCTAGAATTTCAGTCTGTAGGAACAGGATTGAATTTGTTCAACGTTTCAAACGCTCATACGAGCTTATTTTTAAGGTGTGAACGAACGTACATGTCGCTGCGTAATTAAGTCGATTCTGCCGGGATTGACCTCTGCTGACGCTGTATTTTTGCAGCAATGAATGTATCCTATGAATACTGCAAATTTCTGTGAATGCTTTATCCGATGCTGCTACTCATGTTTCTGATGATAAATCCGCGTCGGGTGTCGAAACGACAGGCGAATAAACATATCGTTCCAGCGATCGAGTCTTCTCCTTCTCAGCATTAGGCATATTACGTACTTAAAATAACTATTGGAATTACTAAGTGTTTGAAAAGAAAAATAAAATTTCCTCGATAAGCCCGGGGTTCTGGAGACATAACAACGAGCTATAAATATGAACAATAAATTAAAATATTTTTGTCAAATTGAAAACTTGAAGCAAACACTTTCTTCATATAGCAAGAACTTTTAAACCAAAATACGTGGTACATTTTACCTATCATTGACAGATTTATAAATTTTGCATCGGTTTGACGTTTGCACAAAAACCTATAAAATAACACAAACATAAAGAGCAGTGTGTACTGATACGAGTTTAAATGTTCATTGCAACTTTGCTGATATGAAGAAATACCTCAAAACAGCATACCACTTTGTCGGGAGTGAATCATGTCCGCAGTGGAGTAGTACAACTACTGTTCCTAAGATTAATAAAACATTTTCCAAGAAAAGGCTACCTCTAGAAAAGTGCTTTGATTAGATATTAGGCTGCCGAACTAATCCGTATATTAACTTTCTCAAACGTAATGTCAAAATGAAATTTCAGAATTATGAGAATTTCTTTAAGTTTCCTGAAGATAAGTGATTAGATTTGACAGGCAATGCAAAACTTTCTTTTCTTATAATGAATTATTTTTCGCATAAGCGGATTAATTAATTTTCTGATATAATCTTGCGAAATCAAAAAAAGTCCATGTACGTTGCCAGTTTTTGAAATATTTATTATTTTCTGTCTAATCGTTTCTTAATAACGCAAAAGGGGAACGTAATGTACCCAAATAATTATATTTCTAACCGACTTGTATTCAATAAAACCTTCTCTGTCTTAAATTCGCGTTATAATATTGGAAAATTTGTGTATGTGCAAGGATATTTGTTCATTATTTGTGCATTAAAACAAACGATTCTCGGTGACTGTATTTTGTGCAAAAAAACTTAACAGGATCGCTAAACATAAATGTTAAAATACGAGTCTCCAATGTTACTGCAAATAAATGTGATCGTTTAACTCGGCTTCACTTGAATCTGAAAAATGTTGGTCAAATTTTTCTAGTTTTGGAAGGGATATTGTTATACCTATGTAACTAATTATGGAGTTCTTTCATATTATAGTCAACATTAACGAGCAGTTTGGTTCTCTCTTTTGTAATAGCACATAACATTCCATCGATATGAGAATACTCCCAATTTACCCTAAATTAATGGTCATTTGTCTTAATAAACGTAATTGAAAGGACAGTTTTACAAAGTAAAATGCTTTTGCAGAATTCAATAAATTGGATAAATCAAAATAGCTTTGCTATATATACGCTAACGTGCCAAGTCACATTTCATCATGAAAGTTGCATGGTCTTAAGTGAATATTTGAAGTAAGCGTTGAATAGAGGCGCACGTTATCGATTTGTTAGTGAAGACACTGAAAACGAAGAAAACGATGCCAGAATCTATTCAACGAAATTCAATAGATAAACATCTAATAATTGTAATCGGTACAACAAAATTAATTTTAAAAAGTTCATTTTATAGAAAAAATGCAGTGATGTAAGATGTTAAAATAAATAAAATATTTAAATGTATTGTTTAAAATCAAAGCTATTTTTTACGTCTCCGCAATTTGAGGATTATCGGGAAACATTTATTTTATCTTAACAAATATAGTACTCCGTGTAAGTTTTCAATATGCCTTATGGTGTTCATTGTCATTTCTAAGTTTTTCTTAATGTATTCGGTCTACTCTTCGAGTAATGATCAAAATTTTACATAGTTATGTAAGTTGCACGCGTTTTTGCGAATACAAGCAAACGTTTTGCAAGTATACCTCCTGTCAATCCAGAAAAGCATAACGATCTTTATGGTGTATTAAGCGGGTGTATTCAGAGCACTGCAATTACAGATCCCATTCCACGTTGTAGATTAAATACAGCATATTCCGGAGTGAGGGTATAAAGTATATTTCAAAAGCTATAATTAAACCACTGCTGATTTAAAATGTATCCTCAAGAAACAGGTTACTGAGGAATTAATATTGAAAACTTAAAACACATAGCGAGTTTTTGTCAAAAGTGTTGATATTAAATATCCCAAAACCGAAAGTGAAAATAATGCCTGCGAAAATAACCAAAATGGACAGATAAGGTTCCTGCAAAATTATGTATCAACCGTACAAGTTATCGCAGGCTGGCTGTGGATTACATCTTGCGTTAAAGCTGGCAGCCTTTTTAACATCTTCAGACGCCACACTGCAAGCGACCTATCGCTTGTTGCATCCAAAGCCTCATAGACCATTTGAGTGAGGTTAGGGAAGGTAAGACCCGTCAAGCGAAGTTTTTGGTCCTGAGCGGTTCCATAATAATAAGTAACCATTGGCCTCACGGGTACGCCTGTTAACGTAACTTGTAAACTCTTTTGCCCTGTAGATGTCAGTTTCACCCTTAAACCTAAAAACTTTACTACCTGAAATTAAAAGTTGCCAGGTCAGTTGATAATGCAGGCAAATGAACATTGTTTAGGGCACAGAATATGTGAATTATGAGTGGCAGGATATGTCAGCTGCAACAAGAGTACGTTGCTTGCTGACTCGAATATATGTTCTTACCTTTGCAGCAACACTGACAAACAGTTGGCGGATTTCAGCCAAACAGTGATATTGCACTAACGTTCCTTCGCGTAGAACACGCGTCAAATCACAGCCCGTTATTTCTACTGCTGCCAGGTTGTCCATTCGAAATTCAATCAATTGCAAGTTAGGCATACGTCTCCATAATGTCAGCGGAAACAATCCTGTGAGGCTGTTTTCAACAAAATCTGTGAGATAAACAGAGCCCCTCGTTTTCGGACATTTTTTATCACCTAAGAGAAAGAGCGAAAGGATGAGCAACAAGAAGCGTTAAGACGGATATAAGCGAACATACATCTACCGGATACTAAACCACGGTAAATGAAAAATTACCGTACTAGAAATATCTAGCGACTAGTTGATCTTCATAATTATACAAAATATTACGGTTTTCGAAAATGCTTTTTTGACGTAATAGCCTAACTTCAAATGTAAATTCCGTGCGCCCAGCATATTTACACTTTGACTTCGTTTGTCTGGGCTCTTTTGATTCCAGCTAGGTAAGGTGACTATGTATCGTGACACCGACAATGTACTCTGTGCGTTCATATATGCAGTTGTTTTGAGCTTCTGGCCATCTGTCCAATTCGACAGCGTGATCTATTGACCAGAAATACAAAACAGGTCTTAGAAAAAGAATATGATCGGCATTTCCTCAAATTTGATTACCTCAGGCAAACTTGGCAGGGCCTTTCAAGGCAGTAACTCAGAGCTGACAGTCTCTCTCTTCCTAGTATATGACAATAATAAATTTTATTGAAAAAAACCTCTTGGACGCCGTCAGAATGCGGACAAAACCTGCTGCACACTTCTTATTCTTCCTTTCGCACTAGATATTGGTTTTGTTTGTCTGATTCTTTAAAATTGGGATTTCGTTGTAGGTAAAAAAAGGTCCTATGTCATTAAATGTGCAATAATATCACACTATTGGCTATATGACATCTGTAGCTTAGACGTTTTAGTGATCCCTAATAAGAAGAGATTCTGATTTATCAGCCGTGCAGACCCCAACCATCCGGGTTTTTATATCAGTCAGTCTATAATGGACATGGATAATCCAGAATCAGTTAGCTAATTAGCGCCCTACTTGCATACGAATCTTCTTCTTCTGATGTTAATTATAATCCAAAAGCTGATAGTATTCTCTCTGATGGTAGATGGTTCTCTGTCATCATCGTTTTAGCCACAAATGAGGACAATTAAGCATGTGTGACGTATCATCCAACTCACTATGGCTGTCAACATAACTACAAAAGAAATGTCAGACGATAGTTGTTTACCTTTGAACTCCTTAAATTACACTACGGTTTCACTGTTTGCTCGATAAACAAATAGTGCCCTTAAAATAGTATTTAAAAAAGTCAGTTTCTGCCAAACATATGTTTTCAGCAACTCTTCATCTGACCAAATATTTGCAGGTAAAAAGAAAGCTGTACAAAACAATAAAATCCGTTTCACTATCTCCCGAAAACGAGGAAGAAAAAAGAACGAGGACATGGACCAATTTCGTTTGAGGCTGACGTTTTGGACACTTTGTAGGCCAAACATTGGCAGGGAAAAAAATCTGCACAAAATAATTAAAGTTTGAACATGTAAAAAAATCAATCAAAAATCAAAACAATCTCACATGGATGCCGATTGGCCACTGCGGACTATGTCCGTTTGCGCAAGTAGGCTAGATCGGCGTTTAAGATGAGCGACTGCCATTTGTGGCTAAGGGGCGAAATGTCATTGCCTCCTGGCGTCGGTGTCGGCCACGGAAGTGTAAGGGCTTGCGTCAGACTCTTTTGACAACACAGCCCTGGATTTGCAAGCCGTAAAGCTACGATTTCCGCTGTTCCTAGCAACGGGGGGCGCAGGCTAACATAGTCTGCAGTGGCCAATCGGCGTCTACGTCAGAAAGTTATTGATTTTTCTACATTTCAAATATTAAATTTCTTTGTACAGTTTTCATTTCTATCCAGTACAATGATAATAAATGAAACATTTCCGGCCTATTTCGGATGAATAACTGGTTTTAAAACTTCAGGGGATTACTGAATACCCAAAGGCATTTTTACACAACGGGAGGCGGCGATATATTGAGAATGGACGACTCACCGAATGGATTGAAGCAGCTAGAAACACAGCATGCAAACGCAGACAGATACACCACTTCTAACCACATCTTCTGCGCGCGTGTATACAAAACTGTCTCCCAGGTAATTTGGTAAGCATATACTAGCCAACAGCGAACCAATGAATGTCAGCCAATTGCCAAGGGCCGTGCTTGTCAAATAAGATTTGATTTTTATAACGAAGGCTGCATTGTCTCTATGAGAAAGGAAATGTCGTCTAATCAGTTCTTTACAGGCACAAAGCACTATTTGTCGACATTCAACTGTGTGAATGGACAGCCGCTCGCAGATTAATCAAAAATACCATCTTGAAGTATTGACTTGATTAAATCTTAAAAAGCAAATCAAACTGATGTTATATGAGTTTTATAAAACGATGTGTAATATATAACAGTTCCGTATGGCGAAATTGCAACACATGTATACTAATTTGATTTGCAGTAGGTTTGTGGAAGTTTGTTTCTACTTGTCGTTATTTTACTGATAAACCAAGATAGTTACACACGAACCGTTGTGGAAATTCATTATTAATTTTGCGAAAATTCCCAATGAAAATTTTAAAAGTTCTTTTTGTATAATGAAAGTGTCAGAAGATAAATTGGCGAAAATTAGCTTTTTTTCGATAAATTCTCGTCAGGCCTTTGCATTTATATAGTAATGAAATGAATAACCTATGGTGGTTGGTGGACAGATGAACAAATACCCGCGTGGTTAGGGA